>CAJNAR010000038.1:0-84560 GCA_905220665.1 Albugo candida | reverse complement strand
CCGAAAACAAACCCGGGACATTGCAGTTCACTTTACAGAACAAAACTTGACCAAAAACACCTATGCGTATTCGTTCCTGGGCGCATATACTCTACACGGTTGTCCGCCTGGCCTGGCCACGATGTCACTTGAGTTCTGTACTAACAACGCTGAGACTTCTTGTCCACTTGTGCTGGGCTGAGTCAGTAGAACAGATTGGCCTGAGGTCCAGTCAAATTGCGGGGCGTATTCTCAAAACCACGGAGGACCAAAAATCACATCCTGATCCACATCCATATGAGTCTCCATGAACTTCATGTTCAGTACCTCCCCTTCGCTTGTATCCACTGTCAACTCAACCGTCGCTAGCTCAGACGTAGAGGAAAGGGGACCATCAAACCCCTTTAACTAGCCTCGTTGCGTACTGATAACGCTGGAATCCAAGTCCGGGCGAATCACATTTGTTGATGCCACACAGTCCAGCAGGTTCTTAATTGATGTGCCATCAATATTACCGGTCTTTCGCAACAAATATGGAGGCTTATTGACCAAATTGACTTGTACCAACTTGACCGTAAAGTGATCATACGAGATAGCTTCGTCAATCTCTTCACTTGTATATCGAACATTAACGATCTGTTCGAGTCCGTGGCCTTATCGGACACTCTACGAATCGATGTCCTGGTTTCTTGCAATGAAAGCACAACTTGTTGAGAACACTCTTCTCGTGACACTACATGCACATTGTCCATTTCCATTAGCTCGGGTTAAGGATGCTCATAGCGTTGATAAGTACTCCTTTCTGGTCGACGAAATCATTGCGTGCGCTTTGAACTCCATACGCCAAAATGTGAACGCTTGAAGTCGTATGCGACATATATTGGCTAACTAACAAACGAGCAACGACGAGACTCATCTTCGGCACGTATCAGATACTTGAGGACTTGCGTGAATTAGAAGACAGAGTCGATGTCACTCATGTTCCGTACTTGAATCACAACTGCCGAAAGAAATTCATAAAGTCTCCGCATCGCGACACTGTGCTTCAGTGAGATTCCGAAATTGGCCACGAAGCCGGATCTGTAGGTCTGCGGGCACAAACGCTTGCTCAATATGAAAGATTAAATTCATCGATAGTAGTAACTAAGCTGCGCTTGACAAAGCATTTTGCCGCTGTTCCGTTGAGCATACTCCCGATAGTCGGAATTATCGTGTCTGCCTTCATCGCGCTCTTTCACTCGATGCACCTCACTTTAAAATACTGTTGCATATACGATAATCAAGAGATTGAGGAATGCAAGACAGCACTTTCCCATTGCTATCCAAAATCTTATAAAAGTAAAGACGAATTTGAGCAACAATATTCTTGTCTGATTAAAAAAAAAGTAATTTGTGGAGAGGTTAGATCGTACACTTATTAGAAAGTGCTCTGGTCAGAACGAAGGGATCGAAGACATGAAGAAGAACCGGCGTATCGGTTATCCATCAGATCGCCTAAGCGATAATGCGAATCGATATATTACGACGCGCAGACTCTGTCAATAGCAATAATAGCGAATGTCTCGAGCGTATAAATAGTTAAACACGTTGCTCTATAAAAACTGGTCAAATAGCCCAACACTTTACGTCACTGAATATATGTCACTCACAGACAGTAATCACGGCCTCAAAAGCAGCTTAGCTGAGCTTAACATCGCCATTGCAAATTCTCAACATGTAAGAGCAGTTATGGTTCCAAGGGCTGGATTTGAAGCGCACAATTAGCCAGATAGTTCGATTAGAACGTGCCCGTAACAAGCGCAACCTAGCAAACGACTCGAAGGTATCATAATTTTTGTTCAAACGGTGCGTCAGATAAATCGTGGCCAGTATGATTGGATTTTGAATCGATAACGATAGTGGGTTTGAATGAGCACAAGAAAAGATTGATGAGTATTGAAGGGTTTAGTTTGTTATTTAACACCGATTTGCCACATTTGGGATTGCTCGCTTGTAACTTCTGGATGCCGATTCATGTATCCATGCAAAGTATTGATGTCGATGTGTTTGCCGATGACGTGGATCGTAATTGCGAAGGTCCACTCGCTCCAGAAATGTCCTCGTAAGAAATCAGTCTTTCTACTCCGGTGATTGAATGTAAGCATGGAAAGATTGAAAAAGGGTCAATTCCGTGCAACAAGTACATCTGATGGAGCGTGGCACAAATGCAACAAATTCAAATACTTTTTGTTACCAGATCAGTTAACATACGATCATGCAATCTAATATCAGTCATACTGTCGATATTTTCATAATATATCAGGTGACCAGAAGAGCAGAAGAACACACTTAGCACTCTTCACAGTATACACTTAAAAGAACGCGGTGTCTCTTAGTGAAAGTTCTTTGTATTCATATGTAAAGTCGGAGCCTTCCTCAGAAGAAGCGAGTTAAAATATTAGTGTCAGTAAGTTAGTAAGTGCTTAGTAAATTGACACTTGATAACCATCTTCCACTATTATCACGTTCTTTACTAATAATACCGGGTGATGTATGCTTTAGCTGATTCGGATTGGAAGGCAGGGTAGACTTCATCATTATGTTAGAGATTACGATCTGACGACAAACTCGTACTTAATCGTAGTCATGCTTATCCGATACTTCAAACCACGAAGACAGTATGAATGAAGCTACTATTCGAACGAGTGAAGCTACTATTCGAACGAGTGATGGAATGCGACAATAATCATATTGTATCACTCAGACGCGCTTGTATTTGTTGAAACACTCATCATTCATCATTCGGATTGATCAGCGTATTTAGCTAGATACTTATCAAACGTACTTGCGTACTTTGAGAATAATTACACCAAACATAAACGCTCTACTGCTAATGAGCTGTACAGTTGAAGGTGTCTATATTACTAGAATTAGACAAACTGACTTCTCTAGTTGCCTAGGCTATCTTAAATAACATATATACATATAAAAAACGTTTCGTGAAATACCTGTGAGAGATGATAAAACGTCGTCTCGTTGATAATCTCGTATCGTAGTAGCCTCAGCACCCTTAATACGAGACTGGGTCCAGCTTGTAAAGGCTGTAAAGGTGAAAAGGTTGTTAAGTTGTAAAAATGGTCCAAAAGTACCGTGGTTTGCAAATTGGCGTGCGCCACACTACGGTGAGTAGAACCAGCCAACTAGGACTAGGATCAGAGTTGCACTTGCCGTTCCACTCGCCTGTGCCGTACCCGCAGCAATGATCTTCGACTTCTGAAAAATCCACCAAATGATCCTTGCGTTGCGAGTTGATCCAGTACCTTTGCAAGCCGAATGCGTTCCTCGTGGTCGTAACACTGTCTTCGAAAGTACCGAACGTGCGCACTAAACGTGGTGTAGATCACGGAAAGTGCTGGAACTGTCGGAGTTGCTGATCGATGATCGAACAAACGACGATTCCGATCTGTCCAGACGAAGTGCAGTGTCACCGCTTGCAATGCAAGCCACAAATCCGATATAATTGCTAAATATTCTTTCCAATCCGACCGTAGTGTTGGTACGATTGCACATGCAATATGCGTCCAACGTGGTCGAAAGGAGAAAAACTGATCCCAACTAGGAAGTAACTCTCTCCATAACTGTGCCGTGTGGTCGCACTCGAGAAAGAGATGTTGATCGGATTCCACTGCCCCACACGAAGTCTGCGTGCACAATATAATGTCGGGCTGAATATCCTTTAAGAACCAGAAACGAGATCGAACTGGCAACATCCGAAAGGCGAGACGAAACTGTAAATCCTCGAAAATTGGTAATACACGTTTTCGAAGATGCCGTGATGTAGCCATAAAAGTTGGATTCGTTCTGAATCCAGTGCGTCCGATCTCTCCCGTGTTGACCAATGTGTCGACATCGGATGACTCTTGGTTGGTTCGGGAGGTTTCCAGACGATTCGTGAGAGTTGTGAGCGTGGAATGGATGGAAAATAATGTTTCCTTTCCTTGCTTTTTACTCCCACATAAAATGATCTGCCACTTGTGGTTGGTATAATCCAAGTGATGAGACCAATCGTCAAGTGGATACGCTGGAGAATCTGAGTGACTTCATTGTAAAGTCGACTTAGCAACCTTTCTTCAGACATATCCGACGTGTTCAGCTCTTCGTCGTTGTAATAGTTGGCGACGAAATCTTCCTTCGTTGGCCATGTGTCGCTTTCACGAAAAAAGTCTTGCAAACTTCGAACGTCGAAAAGTGTAGCAAATGTTTTTCGAAATGTTCGATGTGGTTCATCCACCATGCCAAGATTGTACCAAACGTTCTGTGTACTCGGATGACGAGTAGCAGCTTCGTAATGTAATTTTTGGTCGCAGTGAAACCACATCGGCTGTTCCATGTAGTACTGACGGCGTTGTGAAACATTTAAATCTGATATTGAAATGCTCCAATCCATCTGATGCCACATTCTAAATGCTTTTTTCCACCATGATGATATGCTCTCCCATTGAACCATTTTTCCATGTCGATTTGGTGCGATGGTGAATATATCCATCGGCTTGTGTGGTCCAAAGGGAGGTTGAATAAGTTGTAATAATTCCGTCGAAGCTGTTGTCCAATTCGCAGGAAGAATTGTTGACGCATCGGATGCGAACTGCTGAAGGAATTGAATACGTTGTAGCTTTAGTCGTCCCACCAAAAAAGGAACTTGTAGTCCACCATCTTGTCGGCGAAGATATAAAAACTCTTTGCTGAGTAGGTGAACATGTTTTGAATCTTTTTTGTGTTTCCGACCAAGCACAAAGCGATTTAACATCGATTGCCACTGTCGAATTGTCGCTGCTGGTATGTCTACGTGCATCGTGTAATGCCACAAACGTGATAAAATCATCGTCTGCGCAACCAGTAGTCGACCACGAACAGTTCTTGCTGTTCGAAACCATACACCAAACCCATCGTAAAAACGCTTGTCGAGAGTTGAAATAACCATCGAGTGAGTTGGTTTCTGGCCGAACGGAATACCCAAATACTTGACCGAATCCTCCGGACCCATTATGGTCAAATTGGGAATACGTGGACATGGCTTGGTCCGATTCAACGAGAGCAAGGATGATTTACTCAAGTTGAGTTTCGCACCCGATCCATCGCAATAGACTTGGACGAGTTCGAGTTGCGTCAAAACACCATTTGGTGTCTCTGAAAGCAATGTCGAATCGTCCGCAAAAAATAATCCAGTTGCGACAGTCGTGCCATTAATCCAAATCCATGTTCTTCATGTTGTCGAAGTAAATTTCCCAAAGGTTCGATCGTCATCAGAAAAAGTAATGCTGAGAGAGGATCACCTTGTTTCACTCCACGTTGTGGTGTAATAGATGGTGTGATATTTCCATTAATCATCAACTGCGCCTTTGTGTTATTGTACAAAAGACGAACCCAGTCGATGAAACTTTTTCCAACGCCCATTTTTTCCAAAACGCGAAACATGTACGTCCAATTGACTCGATCATAAGCTTTCTCAAAGTCGAGAAAAGTCGCATAAGCTTCCTCCCCACGATGAGTGACCAAGTCTTGGATGTCGGTGAGATGTCGAATATGATGATGCATTGACCTTCCTCGCACGAATGCTTTTTGATCTTGATGGATCAATTTTGGCAAAAAACGTTGCAATCGATACGCCAACACTTTTGAAAGTACTTTTACATCGACACAAAGCAGTGCGATCGGTCGATAGTTGCCAGGATCACCTCGTGATCCTTTTTTGTACAATAATGTTATTGCTGAGTGACGTTGTGATCGAAGTAGAATTCCTCTTTCCAGCTGATATTCGAACACGATCTTCAGACACTCGCCAAACGTTTCCGGATCAAGCTGATAAAATGCAGCTGGTAGTCCATCCATACCTGGAGAAGAACTACTCCGCATGTGCTTGATCGCTTCCGCCATCTCGGTCGTACTTAACCGAGTGGAGAGACGGTCTTGCTCTGCTGAGGCAAGTGAAACTTGAATCGAATCGAGTAACTTTTTTTGCTTTCTTTCACTTGGATCATATGAGTCGGTCTCTGAGCTATAAAGAGAGCCCATGACACCACCCCAATGATCTCTGAATTCGTCAATAATCTCCCTCGGGTTCGATGTCACTGTACCACATTTTTTGGTAACATTTTCGATCGGCACGCGACGACAAGAACTATCCGGAGGGCGAAAAAAATACTTTGAAGAGTTCTCCATATGCTTCACGTGATGGTCGAAGCTTTCATCTTGGTTGTATTTCGCGTTGTTTTCGACTGAAAGTCGAAATTGTTCGAGACTCGATTCGTAAAAGTACCGTGACTCATTGGTGTCGTGGATGCGATATCGAGCTGCTGCGACTTCCAAAACACGCTGGCTAGACTCAACATCACGTCGGCTATCTTGTGCAACCTTTTTTTCGATTCCTTGAAGCTGTTTCTTGATTTTCGTCTTCCAACTTTCCCACATTTTACCGGGATTCGAAGTTGTCCGTAACTGGTTGAGCACCAAATTCGCTTCCAATTTGATTGCTTCGACAACTTTAGGATATTCAAATAGTCGTAATGAGCATTTCCAATATCCTCGACCGGGTGATTGAGTTGGATTTGCAAAAGTTACTTTTTGTGCCAGATGATCTCCCGCATGTCGTGGACGAAAATACGCAGAGCTTTTGTATACCATATTGAATAGCTCTTCCGACATGCAGATATAATCAAGTCGATTCTTGCGCGGTAATGGTCCTGTAAATACTTTTTCAGTCGGATGCTGGATTCGCCAAGCGTCTACCACACCCAACTGTGAAAGCCATTCCAAACACGCTAATCGACTTGGTTCGTGTCGAATTGTTCCACTCGAAGCATCGATAGCTGGATCGAGTGGTGTGTTGAAATCACCAAATACGATATGTGTTGCGGTCGATTCGAAAGTGTTGGAAAGCAATAACTCATAAAAACCCACTCGTTCCTCGGCCTTGACCGGTGCATATACATTGTGAATATACACCGGTGCATCGTGAATGAGAAGACGCAGAACCAAATAACGATTTCGAATGCTTCGATCGGTGAGTTCTTCAGCTGTTGTATAACCGGGAAAGTCCGAACGAAGGATTGTCATGACGCCGCCACTGCGGTTTTGAGTCGGATGGAGAAAAGCACTGTTGTGATCATTGACAAACATTTTGTGCTGCATTTTTGAGGATAATAAAAATTGAAATGATTCCAGTTGGTTGTGATCGTGAAACTTGGTTTCTTGAACACAACAAATGGAGTATTGTGATACGATGTGGTCGATAAAAAGATGACCGTTTTTATGTATTCCATTAACATTCACCGTGAGTGCTGAGATATTGTTCCACGTTGAAATAATCGAGGAGCCCTTAGCATTCACGCTGAAGTGGACCAGTAATCAACCTCATTTCACCATCTTGTTGTGAGAGGTGAAGTGTTGTGTGCTCCTCTGGAAAAAAGCTGAGATTGACGGAAAGCTCAGCGATGTCACCATGGAGAAGTCCACGCCATCTACCTCCAAACCATTGCGACCAACACTTTATGCCAACGTCGGAGCGGAAGAAGGATATGATCACATTGGTTGGAAGTAAACGACAATGATGACCCGGAATCCAGATCACTGGTCCATCGGTGAGATATTGGATCCAGTGGTCGTTGGTGTAGAATGTCGGAGCAGTACACATGAATAAAAGTTCCAACAACGCGAGAGCTTTCGTTGCTCGAGTCAAACCGATAACGATGTCCGGCACTGACGTCCACCACGACATTACTTTCTCGAACAGAACAGATCGCTTGGAGGGAACTTTTCCACCAACGTGGCGACTCCATCGCGTCGCAAACGTAACATCTTCGCCGAGATTGTGAGTTGCAAAAACGCGATTTATCATAAGTAGATGAGCCACTTCATCCAAAGCTTTATCATTCGACTCCATACATGCAAGTAGCACACCATTCATCGTGATCGGATGATCAAGTGCCGCTCGGATGATTTTGTCCGGATTTGTGCAGAACTGGATTAGCTTCCGCACATGAGGGATGCAAGAATCCGCTTGAACCAGCTTGTCCGGTCGGAGTGAGTGAAGGGCATTTTTCGAATCGATTTCCATCAGCTCCCCTATTTCACCAACTCGGGTTGGTCGTTCCGATTTCTCGATTGTTGTATGACGTTTTTGATAAAAGTGTGCCGCCTCTTTCGAGGTGGCCACCTCTTTTGGCATCCGTGCTTTCACGGGGATGATTTGGACGCGATTGCCATTCTCTGGATTGGCAACCGCTGTTACTTCTTCGATCTCCACCTCCATAGTTGCGAGCACGGAAAAATAGTTACTCGTCGCTAGTTTTGGAAGCGCAAGAGGTGGTGCTTTGGAGACCATTTGGTCGAACGGCTCCACCCGATTACGTTTTCCACTCGTCCAAGCCAACTTCATGGATACATCCCCATCCCGCTCTACCCGTGGTTGGGAGTATGACTGACTGGTCAGTTGGAGGATGGGAGGTGTGTGTTGCAATAAAGCTTGTGCTCCTGGTGGTGTGATAGTGGGGGGAGTGTTGAGCTCCAACGAGATTTGATCGGATAGCTTCCGGTCAGGTTTCCTCGCTTTCAATTCTTGACTGAGAACTGGCTTCACTACTTTTTGTGGTGCCACCACGAGCTCCGTTGGCGCGTTTGTTTGTTTTGGTTGCTGTTGTGGTTTTTGTTGCGGTTGATTTTGAATGTGGTTTTGCTTTTTCTTTTGCTTGTTCGATTGTTGTTGCCGTGCTCCCGTGGTTGATATAGCGCACAAATCCAAGCAATAAGGACCACGTTGACCAAAACGTGGTCGTTCCGATGGGATAGGAGCGTGTTTCCCTCGCACAGGGTAAAGCATCTTTTCGTATGCAATTTGTTCGCATACTTTACCGATGCGGACCAGCTGTGGAGGGCATGTAGGAGTACTAAAGTACACTCTCCACGTCGACATCACGACACATTTGCACGGAACAGTTTCGCGGAAAGTAGCAAAGACTACTGGACATCCTAGACTGTGAAGGGAACGTAAAATCGGAATCCGTTCTTCCTCCACGCCCACTCCAAATATATCCAGATAGTATTTGGATTCGAGAGAATCGTACTCCCGAAAAAAGTATTGAGACCCGAGGATGGTTATCGGCTGGCACTCCAGCTGTTGACAAGCATCCTCGGTGGAGACCATCACTCGAAGATTGCCACCAGGCATCTTTGAGACTTGAGCAATGGCTCTGCTCTCCAGTAGACTCTCGAATACTGGATTCCCATGATCCTTCATAAGGGAAGACAGGATTTTTCCATTTGGAGTACGCACCAACGCTTGACCTGTTTCCAGAATCATGGGAAAGGTGGCTTTGGAGACCAAAAGGCCTCGCTGCCTCCAATTTTTCTGCCAACACCGACCACTCGGGATGTTGTCCATCAGCATACAATCGCATAATAGACTCGATGTCCGAGGCTTTAGGCTTTGGAAGCTCCACGCGAAATTTCGCCCGAGCTCTAGCCTGGTCCTTACGCAAGGACTCCTGTGACCTGATCAGGTCAGCCAAAGTGGGACTTTTAGTGTCGTCCACACTTGCAGTTGCCTTTGGGTCATCCTGTGACGAGGCAACGATAGTACCGCATGTACCACCGGTACCACATCCGACACCTGTAGTACCGGTATTGACCAGTACCGTTACACTGGGGGTGGGGGTACTTTCCACGTCATCACACAGGGGTGATGACTGATCAACAATCATACAATCACCCAAAACAGGGTGACTCATGAGGGTTGCCACGTCAGTACAAGTGGACGCTAGCACCCTTGGTTGTGTCGATATGTCGACTTGAACCATTGTTTTCGAGAGGAAAGAGGTGAAAAAAGTTGTTTTTTCGAGTTGTTTTTACTAAATTGGCGGGTTACTTAGTAGCCGGCAAATTGAGAAGTAAATGAGGTGTACAGTGAATGTCGTTATGTTGACCATCTCAAATTGTTAGTAACAGCAAGAAAGCAATTCCTGACATATCCAAAGTGCTCAGTCTAACTGATGATGCGCCTTAATTCTATCCATCACAATATGTAGCTGAAGGATACGATAGGACTGCTGTTGCTGCTGGAACGTTTTCTGTTTGAGTGAGGAATCAACGCCTTTTTCTCCCCAAATTTCGCAAGATAAACGTAACATCGTCTTGATCGCGTAATCGCTTCCACGCATTCAGAATAATGCCCGTAAGAAAATGGCTGTTCCAATCTTACTCAATTTTTCATAACCACTTTTTTCATGAAACACTTCAGTCTCCAACGCAATATAACTGTGTTTTGGATCCGACGAAAATGCTGTGAAATTACATTCACTCCAAAATCCAATCAAACAGTGTGAATTTTACTGAGCACACTAGAAACATTATGATATATGTACTATTCGTATCAAATTGGAGCGATAGGAGCATTTCGATCTCTGGCGAATTGGTTGACGTTGTGGTGGGTCCATTGTGAAGATAATGCACTAATTTGCTAGCTACTTCGACAGCGACATTCCGTTGTACTTCTTCCGTACTCCCTCCAATATGCGGCGTAAGGATCACAATGGATAGGTTACGTAGTATTGTATCGAAATGGTGTCCGTTCTTCACATCGACAGCCCATCCACAAGTTTTACGTTCCATAATGCTCCAGCTACAGCTTCAATATCGAGTACCGTACCACATGCATTATTTACCAGTATTGCTTCATCCTTTCTCTGCGAAATCGTTGCCACATTGATCGTGCTCTTATTCATTTTGGTTGCCGAAATATGAAGAGTTATAGCGTCCGAAATTGATAAAACTTTTCCCAAGCTGTTCGATTGAGTTCAATTCCTAATGGAAGACGTTGCACTGGATCATAAAGTACGACCTTCATTCCTAACACTTCTGCAACAACTGATACTTGCGATCCAATTCGACCACAATCGGTATTGCCAAGCACAACCCCACGCACTTTGTGACATCAAGCCGCTGGATTGTTCGCATTTCCGTTGTTGTAGTTCCATGACGAGTTGTATTTGGATTGGATGAACATCTGGATTTTAATGTAAACATTCCGTCGACGATGGAAACTTTTGGAAATACTTTGTAACGATGAAAATATAAGGACGCAAACATTTTGGTTTCGCTTTGTTAGAGGGAATGGTTGTCATCTGCTTTCAATTCAATGTAGTGATTTTATTGGACATTCCAAAAGGTGGTGTGGACACTTCAACTGGAACTAGCTATCAGATTCTGGACTCAAATGGCAATATTTTTGGACAGAATCCACCTACTCAATGTTTCCACTTCATTTCAGGGCAAAGAGAAGCAAACGTTAAAACCCTACCGTGGGTAATCATTGTGGTTGGAAGTCGCTTCTCAGAATGCGGATTCTCCCACGAAATATTGCCTCAATGTATTGTAGAATGGAAGGTCAGTAGGTAAGCTCTCGTGCTGCATGCTGGTTCTTAACCCTTTGGCTACGATTGTCAAGTATATCAGCAATCCTCAATAAATGGGTCGATCACTCAAACACATGGACACTATCTCAGCAATCTCATTCATGAGTGAGTACATCGTACAAATGTTTTTTCAATCACTTATACGATACTATATCTCTATGGTCAATTACATATTTGACCTTTCCATCGACATTTTGTGATCGAATGCTCGCACATCGTCTTACAAAACCGTGAAGTACGCACAAAAAGCCGCGAAGTCAAAAAGCAATAAAGAAAGAAATGGTCAAAACGTCCAATGCTCTTACACGTGCGAAAAAGTTACAAAATAAGAGGAGTGAAAGTGACATGAAATCGTGGCGGTGGGAGCTAAATGCCAACGTCTGGAAGCTCTCGAAGAGCATTTAATCGAAGAAGATAAGTCATCCAATCGGAAATGAAAAGCTAAAGAGCAGAAAGAAGCGGTGATACCGTGGGAAGAAGTGATACCCCTTCGAAAGGAAAGTAACAAAGGCAATCACATCATTCACAAGTGAACGAATTACCAAACGAAAGACACAGGCAAAGATGAAAGCCGCTTGTGAGTAAGACGCAATGACGCAGAGTAAGAAATCCGGGAAGAAAAAAAAATGAATTCAATACCTCATTCAACCCGAATCGTCTAGTAAAAGTCGCGGATGAGGCACAAAGCATTGATGCGGCATGCAATGTATTATCGATTTAGAACAGTGAAGCCATCAAGCCACATCTCGCAAGAAGAGCGGACGCGTTATGTGTTAAGAAGTTGTTCATTGTCGTTGTTTGCAGGCTGCCCCAAGTCACGGAAGAGAAATACCAAGAGTGAAGCTATCGCAGGAGCTCAGCAAAATAGTAGGTCATATAAAGGACATACTCTTTCACTTATCACTTAAACCAAGTCTTCTTTTTTCATGTGACCATAATCTGTACAAAACCCGTTCAATCCGGAACGTGCACCTCAATATATAATAATAAATAACTCGTTCTTTTTTGTCAGAGAAACGACGAGACGTGTTCTGTCGAAACCGCGGGGTGGGTACTTTCGCATGAGAAAAAAAAATTGCGCAAAATTTCTTATGTATTGCGTTTCAATCAAATTAGGCTGCAACCGCAGAACAACTTCCTACGCGTCATGGGTTGTACGAATGGGCACCGTATCAGTGGTATCAGGCGAGTGATTGTGGACTGGTAGAGTTTGCTCTTCACCCGGTTTAACATGTTCAGCCGGTTTATGCTTTTCTCCCATAATCATGTTGGAAAACTTCACTTTCATGTTGTGCTTTTTCCCATAAAAGATAAAACGTTTTTTAAGGTAAAGGGCAATTCTTGCAGAGGTGAAAAACATTTCTTTCACAACATGAACAGCGTGTGTGCGGTGTGCTTGACATCTGTCATCCATCATCCGTTCATGCTCCGTCTTGAATTGCATCAATAGTTCAACAAAGATATTGACAAGATCTTTATTGGAGCCAATTGTATCCAACGCTTTGAATGCTTCAAACATATCCGGAGCCCATGATATGATTTCACTCCGGTTCATTTCATTCGCACGTATAAGCTTCCTTAAAGCATCAAACAGGCCTTTCATGGCGTATCTGAAATTCGAAAATATGTCCATTACAATCTTATCGAGTAATTGGCAGTTCAATTTGATGTATGTTTCCATTGGATTGCGCTCAGTCGATATCCTTTGTTGTAGATCTACATCAGTGGGGGATGGGGCTCTTAAGCGCAGAAAATAAGACTGAAAATCGATTGGAATGTAGCTTGGTTTAGATGCTTCCATAGACGGATGAATGAATTCCTTTAAGTAATCATGCCGTTTGTTTAAGATCATTACATAATAAAGGTTTAGAATCTCGGTGAAAACAACATATGCAGTTTGCCCATGTGATTTCTTCTCGGAGCTGGGAATCGATTTAGAAGATGATGTCAGCAAATGAATCAATTCATCTGTCAAGCTGATTTTCTCATCTTCTTTTAGGTTGCTCTGAAATCGTTTACTTAGATCAAAAATCTTCAACAATTGTTGATCCCAATCATCATGCTTTGTAGACTTGAACCATTTCAATAGATTCCATCCATTCTTGTTCTTGATCTTCTTGAAATCTTCTATCACTCGGAAAAATTTCTCGTCGGGTCCGTACCATATCAGTCGGTTCACAGCCTTGGACGCAAGAAGTATTTTCTCCCCATAAAAATGAGGTAAGGGGTTTGTGGTCTTGTCAGACTTGATGTGTTCATGCGCGGATAGCAGAGTTCTTCCTCAATCTCATTAGCTTTGGATGAATGATGGGTGCTTTTATCTTTTTGTTGAGTGCCAACCATTGCTTCAGTCTCAACTGTCGAGATGGAGATCGCATAGACCCAAATCCAAACAATGAGTGTAGATTTCAAAAGTACTTTGGAAACCATAGTGTTTGTGATGTCACGCGGCAATGGTTGGGTCGATACGTTAATTGGAGAATGAGATGATTGAGTGAGTGAATCTGGTCGACAGATGAATCTCCTTGAGGTGCTACTTGGAAGCACGTAAGGACGACATCAAACGATTCGATAAAAGATTCAGCAGAAAAATAAAGCATAAAAGCAGCTGCTATTGGAGGAAATATGATCCCTAACAATGTGAGGAGGCAGGCTGTTAGTGGAGGAAATGCGACCCCAAAACAGTTGTGCGATTCCTGACCACGTTATGAAGTTGCCAATTGTTGCGTGAATCAACTTTTATAGTAATGACTGGCGTTTGTATTGAAAGGAAGAATTCGACACAATTCGATCTGCACAATTCGCTATCGATAGCTGGATTTTACGCACAGTATCTCAACTGCAACCCGAGTACGCTGACATTTCCTTCTCGAATGTTGCTCGAAGGGTTCGATACGTAGAGCTATCGCGCTCTAGTATAGATGGTGTTCCCACATTAGTTTTTATTGAATTATGGAGGAACTTGGTATAAAACAAAACCTCTTGAAAACATTCTTTTGTTATGATATTTATATGATGTTATCCATCATATCGATTGTGTCCTTTTGTATGATTGATGCTTGATTTTAGCCTTGTGTCGACTAGTTCAGAGTACGCACTTGTGTCAAATATTGACATGAGGGGATGCATAAAACGCTTCTTTGTGAGTGATATGCTCGTGGATTTCATGTAGAATTTTGTGGACTTGCTGAAACCAATACGGAGCAAGAGCTATATGCGCACCAAACTCCGTTCAAGACGATTGTTTCATAACATACATTTCTCAACCTCCCGTGGCTGAAGACTACGCTCTCCTGTTGCCGGTCAACAAGTTTCCAAATCATGCACAATCTCTTTCCAGCGAATTCCAAAGGACGTGTCGATCGGTTCTACTTGCATCATGAGTTGTCAAACCTTTCCTCAGTATATTGTAAGTCTTTCAATGTGGCCAATCTTGTGCGTCTATAGGTGATACAATGAGGCATAAGCCTTTTTCACGTGCGAGGAGACCAATACCTTCTCTTGAAATTGGAATGAAAGAGTTGAGTGGTCGCTCATCATTTTACAACATTGTAGTGACGAAACAAAGAAATCGGTACAAAGCATCTATTCCGAGCGGAAATCCTTTTTCCGGCTTATAGAATGAATTAATCGTACACTTTTCTCAGTAAAAACCTTTTTCAAGCTTGGAACTCGTAACATAGGGGAATGCAAGTAAAAAATTAGGAGTGAATGCGACTTCATGAACGGTGTTTTATTACTTTTAAGCAAGGAATAGGTGATCAATGCAATGATTTTAAAAAACATACAGACAGGACGTAAGTTTGCAATAATAATGACCAAAGAAGAATTGAATGGAAATGTTCCTATTGACTGGCACACATTGATCGACGGTATCATCGCGATTTTATACTACTTTTGACAAACCTGACGGATAGTCTGATGCATTATTCGCAAAGACTTAGAACCTCGGAAACGTGACTATAACTCGACACAAAATACCAGCTTGCGTCAACATGAATATCGATGTCTCAGAAGGGAATAGCTCACGCGGGTCACTATATCAATGATGCATAAGCAGTGCCCTCTCATGACTAATGTCGTTGAAAGGCACATGGTAACATTGATGTAGGTCCAGACAAGATCAACATCGTTGCTGAAATGATGCTCGAGTAGCTCTATCAGAGGAACTATTACTTCGAATCCTATCAATGATACTCCCAACAACACACTTGAATATACCGTTGGCATATTTACGAAACCCAATATTCCACTACACGTGCTTCAGTGAGCATATTGCGTTTCCGGACACATTATATCAACAAGCAGCAGAATTCTCTTCGTCCCATTCCTCACCGTCTCTCATTTGGTCTTGAAAGTGGTATTTATGGCTGTCAGAGTGGTCATTTGGCGCCAGGGTCAATCTGCTCCCTCTATGGATTTGGTACCGCGACATACATATAGTCTTCACTCGTTTTGAAAGAGGCTTTTTTTTGGAAGATATGAATAAAGTGCGACTTTATTTTCAGTAATTACATGAAGATAAAGAAGATCTGGAATGAAGCGCGCATTGATCATGCTCAGCAAAAAACAGAATTGTTTGATCTGCGTTGCTAAGGGACACATTCACCAACTGCCTCCAGCTGTGCAATGCTGGACAATCCAGAGAAGACGACCCAACCTCGTTGGATGGGGGTCCCCGTCTTGTACCATATTTTATATACTACGTTCGCGATTATAAGCTCATTGGCGAGTAAAAAAAGATACATATTCAGATTGTGTATGAACATAATATATCCAGACTGCAAGATCCTTCTTTATTTGCGGAGATAACATGTTCGGGATACAACAGAATGCACCAAAATTCTCTATGTGTGCTACGAGCAGCTTGAATTACGCACCGTCCCAGTCATACTTGCTTCAATTGACGATACCCTTCAGATCTTGTATTCAATTGTTTGAGAAAGAAACTTAGCCAGCAGTACAAGTGTTGAAATGTATTGCTTGTGACTCTTAAAAATCCCTTTTCTTCTAAATGCTTGGAATACATATGCACGATCGATGTGAAGCATTTGGATAGATGTGTTGGCAGGTGAGCGAAGACGTTTGCGTTAATAGAGAAAATTGTCAAAAACTGTGGTGTTATTTTAGAAAATTAAAATCCTAACCAGTCGTTTACACTAAGTACCAAGTGCGACGAGAAACCTAAGGCATATTCTTAAGTCTTTCAACACTCCTTCCTTTCTGGTTGCACTTTGATTTTTTCATCTTCAACATAACTCTCTTGGCTGAAGAAATCTTGGTGTCGGAAACACCTTTTTCTGCAAGTCGGCCATCATTTTCGAACTATGCACGTACCTCGGTGCGATATTTTGGTTGGCCATGTTAGCACTGATGAACCGCCTGGTTATTCATCCACAAGATCATTGGCTCCTTCACTTTGACTTGCAACCCTTTGAATAATTCCTTGCTCAAAGTAATTCCTGCGATGCCTTCGATTCTGCTACGAACTCCGCTTCCATCGTCGATAATGCCACTGAATGCTGCTTTTAGCATGACCAGCTGATCGCCATTCGTTTCAAAATAAATACTGCATCAGATACGCTCCTTCTCATTTCAGAATCCGCCGCATAATCAGCATCTGAGAACAATTCTAGAGTGACTTCTCTGGGATTGGGGCATACTTCACCACCCAAATAGACCTTTAGACTTTTCGTACCCTTGAAATACTTCAACAAACTGACAACTAACGCCCAATCGGCTGTTGTTGGTGCATGACTTCGTTTCGCCAGCTTGTGCTGATGTTTGGACGAGCGCAACGCGCAACCCATAAATGGCTGCCCGCCAAAGACTGTAACTTCTTGATAGTTGGCTTCTTGACTGAAAGCATCCCCAAGCAGTCCGATTTCGATGTTGTGCTATCGCTGTAGTTTTGACCGATAGGCGTGAGGACCGTATGCACTTCATAGAGACCCATTTTCGTTATTAATTCCCATATAGGCGGTTTCTGATCCAAATAGTATCTATTTTCATCGCTGTAGCGAACTTCCATGCCCAAGAACTTGCTGACGGGTTGTAGATTCTTGATTGAAAGACTTGAAAGACTATCAAATGTCAACTCAATTCTCGAACAACTTGTCCCCGTTATCAGTATATCGTCGACATATACCCCCAAACCCGTAATTCGATTTGTGTCTTGGTCGAAATATAAACATGAGTCTTTTAGACTTTGTTTGAAATCTGCATCGCTTAGCTTCTCATGCAACAGGTGAATCAATAGCCTTCCTCCTTATTGCAGCCCATATAGACTCTATGTAATCGCAGTACCGCTTGGACAGGACTCGTAACACCGAGTTCATCCATCTTCAAAATCGAAATTTCTACCTTCCTTGAGGCACATGAAAGTACAGGTCCAAGTTTTTTTTTATGTTGGTGCCTTCACGTACGCATTATGTACGTCACCATGCCTCGCTGGCATTTCCCAGATCCTCACTAAAGCTAGTATGAGCTTTGCTGTTCCTAAATCGATGACTGCTGTAAATGCCATATCGTAGTTGACTTCAAAATTCTTTCTCTTTCCCGCAGGCAATCATTCTAGCCTTGAACCTTTCCAGGTTGCCGTTTGACTCCGTTTTACGCTTGAGTACCCACTTGGTATGTAAGGCATTGATATCTTTGTTTCTTGGTACAATCGTCCATGTTCGGGTTTTCTCCAGTGAGGTTAGTTCTGCGTCTGCAGCCTCCTTCCATTCGACATGCTCTACTGGCTTCATTACTCGGTTGTACGTCTTCGGATCCGGGTGAATAGGCACTGGAACGATCTCTCGATCTGAAGCTTCACCTCCTTGGTTTCTGGCAACTATCTTTGTTTCTCGTATCCTTCTTGTTGAGATTCACTTCGTCTTCTTGTAGCAATTTTGATTGAGTCCCTTTTAACGTTGGTATCCTTATGAGCTTTCACGTCAGCATCTGTCGAATCCTGCTGACGCCCCTTGAAATTTACATTTCCATTGCCATTTTCTCCTTCTAACGTTGACTACATATTTGAAACGTGTTGATTAATAATGACAGTCTTTGATTTGGGTAAATAAACTTTGTACCGTTTGTTTCCATTTCATTTTCCGATGACAATGCCTCGTTCACTTCGCTTTGCGAGAGACTTTTTTCCAATTCGAACTCGAACCGAACAACGGGAGCCGAATGTTACGACATCAACTAGATTTGCATCCTTCCCGGAAAACACATTCAAAGGGGATTGTCTTCCTTCATTCGCTCTGGTTGGGCTTATTTCGAGGATATATGTCGCATATTCTGCGGCATCTACCCCAAAATATAGCTTCCTGTATCTTTCAAATATCATAGACGGCATTGGCTCATGACTTTCCTATGCATTCGTTCAGATTTCCCATTCGATGCTTGATTTTCGGCCTCACTGATTTGACTTTGCATTCCCTCATCGTTGCAAAAAAAACGACATTTCTGTATTCTGCGCCGCCATCAGTTCGTAGAACATGAATCTTGCAATCAAATGGATTCTCAAAGTAAATTAGGAACTCTTAGGGCTTTATAGCTGCCTCACTCTTAGTCTTGGCCAAGAATACCCCACAATAGTTCTATTTGTAGTCGATGAAATTGACGTAAATCGTTTTCCTCGTCGGTTTAGGGACGTGATCGGACCCTTCGGATCACTGCATATGACTCCACCAATTCGTTCCATTGTTGAGTTTATATCGGTGTCTTTTCCAGACTGTTTGTTCTTTGTTTGCTTGCTTTCCGTGCAAGTAACGCATTTCAATCGCCGATGGTCATCAATCTCGATCCCTGATTTCAGAAGCTTTTCTCTACGCTCATAAAAATATTATCGTAATTTAGATGACCAAATCGTTGCTGGATGTGTAGAAGACTTTCCATCTGCTTGTTTGTTTTGTCCACGGACTCAAGTGAAGCAGGTATATCCATAAAACTTGATATGCGTTATCGACTTTCTGTCTCAATACTGAGAGCGTTCTTGACCATGATCACTTCGAACACGGTCACATCATCAGAAGTATCTTGAACAACTCTCGATCCATCTGCTTGATAGATCAACTTGCATCCCTTTGCCTCCAACTTTCCATAGAAGACAATGTTCCAAGGGAGGTGCTCCAAATGTTTCCCATTGTTCAAGAGAACATTCCTGGGTAAACCCTTGAATGTTGCGATAATGCTCGCAGATCCTGTCCATCTTATCTCCATTTCCTTTCCATTTGGAATTATGCATGATTCGTTGCATTCCTTTCGATGTTGTAACATGCTTATATCCGTTACGAGATGCTATCTGGATCCACTGTCTATAATCCATACTGTCTTCGTTTGTTCCAACGCAGTACTTTTGCATCCAATCCCTAGAACGATGTCTCCGTTGCTGATGGAGCTCTGATTCCGGTAATCCTTTCCATATGTACACTTTTCCAACAATTGTAGCAGTTCATTCGCCTCTTCGGCTTCGATTCCCTTATCGCACCGATTCGGTCGCGAGTGCATTTCTTTGGCTCTCTTGGTGCACCACTGATGTCTGAATCCATAAGCTGGGAACATAACACTCGGCTTGCCGTTTGGTGTTCTCTCATTGTGTTGACTCCGGCCATCAGAGCTTGTTTGAATTCAGGTTTTGCGTACTTGATAACGCTTTACAGAAGCATATCATCTGCTCCACCGACTGCTTCACAGACTGCCGAATGGAATGGAAAATTTTCGCTCCAAGAACGTCCGGTTAGTTTTGTTGCGGTACAAAAGCGTGTTGCTTAATTTCTGGTGATGTTGGGCCGAAACATTCGTTGATTCCGTTTACAGTTCTTCAGCACTAGAGCACTGTGTCACCCATTTAAGGACTTGCTGCTCGTATCCAGTCAGCTTTTTGCCGCTCTGATGCCGTCCTAGGAAGTCCAGCTTCACCTCCTCACTCCAAATCCTGCCAGATGCTTTTTAGGCATGCGATACTTGCCGCAAGAAACGGCAACCCCATTGTGAAAACGGCGCTTCAGGCCCAGAGTATGTTTCTTTCCCGTCTCATGGCTAAATTGCGAGCTTCACATCCCTTGCTGACGCGAATCTGACTCGGTTGAGCCCGTCCAGCGCATTTTGTTGCATCGCATGGACAAAGATTCTCCTCATCCCACTTTCACGATGCTGCATCGATTTCGCAACCAGAGATGACATTGTCAAACCCTGTCCTTGGTTGCTTGGCTCAAAAAATACGCCTTCCGTTCGTGCAGGTGATGGTGGTACGGGTGAGCTGACGCTCCGCTCGGTTTCGCTGTCCAGTGGATTGCCGAGTGTCTCCAGCAGCAGCAGCATTCCGTCCATCTTCGACTCATCTGATCCATCGGATTCTTCCATGGTCTTGGCTTCTGGAATCTTGATGGGCTTCTATTCTGCTGGCAGGTGAGCGAAGACGGTTGCGTTGGAAGAAAAAAAATCCAAAAACTGAGTTTTTATTCTTAGAAAATTCAAATTCTAACCAGTAGTTTATACTAAGTACCAAATGCGACTAGAAACCTAAGTACCTTTCTTAAGTACTTCCAAGAAGATGAACTGAAGCAGCTTTGTATTTGATGACACTTACCTTATATTGCGTCTAGTATTGTGCCGTAGTAGTTTTTGGTGCCATGAGAGTCGGAAGACTTGATCTTCATTGTCTATGATGGTTACCTGTAGGATGCAATTTGCTTTCTCAGTACGTACTTTAATTTTAATATTGATGAAAGGAAGTTTGAGTTGGGTGCATATTGCACCGCGCTCGCCAAAGTTGACTACCTCGTTAGATTATGTGTCTTCAAGGTCGACTTGGGAACGGCTGGGTCACCTCGATGTGCTTGAATAGATTAATCACATAAAAGATAGCTTGTATAAAGAGGTAGCAAAAGTTGTAATCTACTTACACACAAACACGAAGTTCTAAGTACAGCAAAAAAATATATTTCAGAGGGAAACATACTCCTCTCTAATATGCAACGCTGACCGATATGGAAAGGGTAAAAAATTTGACATTACAATAATCTCTCTTCGAAGCATTCAAGTCGAGGGAATGATCAGACAGACACTTTGTCCAAACCATATGCCTGCCAATTTATCAGTCTTGTATCCGAAGTCGACTATTTAGATGTCCGTCGCTGCAGCTCCATAATTATTTATGCTGCAAGGGGATACGGTAATGCTCTTTCTCCAATCGCGCTTCAAGAATAAAATGATCCCATAATAGCGAAAAATGTGCTCGACAAAGAATCTGGGACCAAGGGCATGATACTGCAGAAGGGTGTCGTGTCTATTTTTTACTATGCCGGCGTTATAAAACAAAAAATCAAAAGGCTTTGTATTTTATGATCTGGGAGGAGTAGAACGGCTTCCGACAGCTTTTTTCCGATTCAATTCCACTGAGGAATCATAATAATATAGCATTATATACGATCAGCAAGTCTGATGATTGTACTATTGATCCAGCGTGTACCACTCAATTCAGTGCTCGGGAAAGCAGTATCACGTCCAATTGAACGCTTTTACCTGGTAATGTGCGGATAAAGTGGCACAAATGGTCTTTGTCTTCTATTTATGCACTTGAATATCAATGTAGCCCGGTGAGGCGAAGGCAAGTACAACTCAGTTCTTATTTTGATTGACTGGATGTGCCTATTCTAAGGATGTGTATGCTTGAAACCCCTGTGTTATACAACGTGTTTGTTACATGTTTTATACGTCCAATTGAATCAGACAAATTGTCTTGGTTTTGTATCCGCCTAAAATCATTAGTATTGTGGGGTTCTCACTGATCATTTTTATCGGAGTTGTTACTCTTACCACTGCTCTTTGTGTTCTCGTCAGAGGAAGAGGACTTGGTCAGCTACGAATGTTTCCTCTTCCTGGATCCTTGGCCGCCAGCAGAAACTTCTTCAACAATTTCTGTCATCGCCAATTGGTGGGTTCCTGCCTGCTCTACTGTTGTTGAGGTTTCCCGTAATTGCTTCCTCCCCCTTCTACTACAGCTGCATGTCTGACAAGGCAGACGGATGTGCAACTCCATCCAGAAGACCCGTCCGCCATTCATCCTCCATGTCGTGAGTATTCCACTGTCAGCATCCTGATCATCAATATCGGTGCTACAGTGCTCCGTTGCAACGATGCTCTCACCCTCGTTGGAAGCCGTTGAATTATCAGCCTCCTCCTGCTCCTCAGAAGATGCCTTAAAGTTGCCATAGCTTCCAAGATTGTCTCCTTCCTGTAGTCTCCTAAACTAAGAAATATTTTCTTAGCATTAAAGCTCACAAAAGTCTGCTTCTCCACTTTCCCTCCTACAAGCCTAGTCCTTGTATTGTTGTGCACACGCTTTGCAGCTTTGTGGCAGCGTTCACCACCTCCAGCACTACTAGGATTACTGTGTATCTAGATTAGTAGCGCCGCAAGATTGGGATACTTATCCTGCATCTGTGACCACAACAGTGCCGGTTTGATAGTCCGTGCTATAGCAAATAAGTGTCTGCTTTTCGGCTTTCTGATGCAATACCTTGCCCACTCACACAGAACTATCTCGGCCGCATATTCTGGTGCAATCTGCTTTAGAGACTTCCAGCACTGATGAGAAAAGCTGCCTAGACCCATCTCCATGAATCCATTGAAATCTTCCTTGCGAATTCTTTCTCTCATGTCGTCAAAGAGAGGATCAGTTTGAAAGGCCAAGGCATGCGCGGGCTGTATATAACCTTGAGCCTGCTCTTTAAATGCGTATTTAACTGATCAAGTGCTGCGTCATCAAACGCGAGAATGTATCTAAAGTTTTTTTTGAGCTTTGATAACCTAAACTTTAGATAGAAAAATCAGGCATACACTGCAGGAAAGGTCGCCACATCGACCTCCAAGTAAGCAATGCAAGCGCAGATGGGCTTTATGACCACTTCCATGGCCGCGCAACTTCTTCAGAATGACGTTTCATGATTTCACCAACCAAAGCATCAGGCCCTGCCACTTCATCGAATCGGTCATCGTTAGGGACTGCTGCAGGGATTGATGTAACCACTGACTTCACATAATTGAGTCTCAAAAACATAAAATGCGCTGTCGACCAGCGGGTACGCGTGAATAGCATCAATGTATACTGTCGGTGAAGTTTTTCGTCACATAGCTGACGAAAGAGCGATTGGACAAGATGTATGCATCGGATATTTTTCACGATGAACATTGCTTCTATCAGAGTTATAGCGGGCACTTCGATCTTCAAAAAATCCAGGTCAAGTTATTGAGGGCATGTGGTGCACATCCAAACACTACTGCAAATTATCCTGAGCTACGCAGCATCTTTCTTAAATTCCTCATGATATTCGGAGAGTCAGGTGCGAAGATCACATCAATTAATTGGTTCCAATACCCTCAAGTATGTTGTCCTCAGTTGGAGGCGTAACAATTCTGTCCAATGACACCTTCAGGCGGCTCAGGTAATCTAGCACCTTTCTCTTTAAATTTTCGGAGGATCCACGCCGCAACTCCATAGTGAAGTGTTCCAGCGGGTCCGTACCCAGCTCAGTCGGTCAAGCACTTGAGAACACGGACCCCTGCTGGAGGTCGTTAGTTCGATCCCCGGCAGTGTGGGCAGCGGTTTGAGCCCACACAAGCAACAAGCTTGAAAAATATCTGCCTCCCTCGGTTTGAAGTCAGACTTAAGTGATATTCACACGGTCAGGGGTTCATGATAGGATATTGAAGGTAGTTAAAGAACCAGATACACAGTGCAATGAAATTCTTGACAAAGTGAAGTGCTCTAGGAACAAGGCAAGATTGAGCAGTTGCTTACCTTACACGTTGGTCGCGCCGTCAATCGAAAAGCATATCATCACCATTCTGATATCTCTGTCAGTGTGTCTCGCATAACGTTCTAGTATTCACGATCGATCAATTCCCCTCCAATCTTCTCTCGGTGAAGATCCTTGGACCAGGGCGAACAGCTCCGACGAACTCATACCATTCTGCACTTTCAGACACTGCAAATGGTAGGCTAGAGCGATGTATTGCCTCAGCTAACCGTCCTTCCAGTCTGGTTTGCTGTTCGGTAGAGACAGAGTCTGCGAATGTAGTAATTTTACCATCTGTTACCCTGTTGCTTCTCTTGGTAAGTTGCTCTTGATACTAAGAGCTTTGACTCTGACCACTTGGTGACTCTGAAGTAGGCTCAACTCTTTTTGAAACTGTCACCACGCCGCTACTGTTACCTATAATGCTCCTGGTATTGCTACCACCTGCCAGAAGAACTTCGCTCGAAGGTGGCAGTCTACCAATTCCGTCTCTCCCCCTAGAAGAACACTTTTTGAGTGATCCTTCAGCCGTTGCGCTGAGGCAACGACTGACTTGCTACAGGCATTACATCGCACTCTTTCTATTCTTTTGTCCCCATTACGATCCTTATACTTGGGACCAAAAAGCAACCAGATAGGATCTTGGGGGCGAGGCATTGACTTTGCTAATTTGTAAGGGGTTTTTTCCCTCCTCAGGAGCAAGAGACCCATATGGTGAAAAAAGACATAGGGTCCTTGTATAAAAAACAATGTTTGTTTGGTCTGGCTACGGAATTTATTTTAAACACATCCTTAGGCTATTTGATTGATTATGTGGTACACCATCTCGTTAATAGTTCTGATTTCTATGATCTATACATTTAATCACACGCTGAACACGATCTTATTTATAGACTGATTTAAGGTACTCCTATTAGAGTCCATATCACCAATATAGTATAACGGACCAAAGGGTATTCTTTCTGGTTGTCATGACGAAAAGACCTCATTCTGGATAAACATCCTGCAGGGGATCTCAGCTCAAGTTATTTATACGACTAGAATAAACTAGCTGAGCTCTCTGAATTCCTAGGCATTTCTGGAGAAGTTACATGAAATTACATGTAACAGTTGATGATATGCCTCGCTGATGACGATCCTCTATTGTGGATATCTCGCCTCAGAACGACGCGAGACTGCGTCCAGGTTGTAATCGATACAAATTTCCTAGGAGTTTAGTATAATCCGAATTGATTGTAACCACACCAGGCTGACCAAAAAGAAAGCCATTTATTTAGGGCTTGCATCAACTGAAGGTGTCCATATCACTAATATTAGACTAAATGACTTCTCTAGAAACCTAGGATATCCTAAATAATGAATGTAAAAACAAAATAGGGTTCATGGTGAGAGATGATAATGAAGCAGTGCGTAAGCCTCAAACCACAACAATAGGTGTCTGTGTTCAGCGAGTAAAATATGTAAGATTGTCCAAAAGAACCGTGTTTGCCTAAATGGTGTGCGCCACGAAGCCTGATCGTCGCAATTAAATTAGGAGTCGGACCGGAATTACAGTTGTATTATGAATGATCTTCGAGTCCAGCAAAATGTAAAGCTTGATCCTCCTGTTGCGATCTAATCCACAACCTTGGCAAGACGAATGCGCTCGTCTTAATCGCATCACTGCTGTCGAAAGTACCGAACGTCGGACTAAGCGTGGTTCATACCACCGAAAGTGCTGAATGTCTCGGAGTTGCTGATCGTAGATCGAAGGATTAACGATTCTGAAACTTAGGGACGGAATGTAGCGTTACTGCCTGAAAAGCAAGCCAAAAGTCGGATATATTCTGATGATAGTCATTCCATTCCATCCGTAGTGCTGGCAACGTAGCATAAGCAATATGCGTCGAATGCGATCGGATGAACCGAATACAAGTCGAGAGTAGCTCCAATCATATTTTTTCTGTGCGTGTTCCAAAACTTTTTATCGATTGGAATTACTGCTCCAAGAAGGATGAGTGCAGAATGTTATGTCCGGCTGCATTTCTCTAAGAAACCAGAATCCAATCGAACTGGAATCATACGAAAGGCCAGACGAAACTTCAAATTTTCAGGAACTGATAAGATACGTCTTCGAAGGTGTCGTGATACAGTCATAAATGTTCTATGTTCGATGTGTCATATCTCTTCCAGGAAGATGACCGACGTATTAACTTTAGATAAATCTTGATTGCTTCGGGAGCTGTTAAAAAATCTTCTCCTTGTGCTTGGTTGGATCCAAGCGACCTGACCAATCGTTTAATGAATACGGTGCAGTAGCTGGGTAACTTCATTATTGAATCGAAGTAAGAAAGAAATCCCGCTCCGTAGTTCTTTCCAGTAACTCCGTTTTCGATGAGAGACACTATCATTTTGATCAAAGTCATAAAAATGTTTATACAACCAAGAATCCACGATTTATCAGAAGGGTCGTGTTGCAGAACACAGGATAAAGTAGAACGTCCGAGCAACAGTTGCACGTGAACAAGTACATCACACGAAAGCTGACGCAAATTCGCAAATCTGCTAGAGGATACTCGGTGATGTTTTAGATGATGCCTCCTAACAGAGTTTCTAGAAGCAAAATTCTTAAGCGATTCCGGTGTTCTTTTAACTCAATTCATTTTCCTCGGGACATTACGGTTCCAGTTGTAGGTCACATTTTGCTATTGCTACCCACCCTGGTCTATCTGCTAAACTCGGGACTTATCGATCGCGTTATTGCCACCCCTGGGGTCACAATATACTCTCATCTGTGTACCCTCTACATTCAAATCTTGCTAATGCGTATTGGTGCATGAAATAGGAAGCGTAACTACTTGCAAATCATTTACCACAATGAAGATGGAAGTCACAGCCATATCAGGTTGCAACGCTGCTAAATAATGGCTCTCGGCAAGAATGTGTTGCTATTCCCACTAGCGGTTCTTTGTTGCGCTTTACTCATAGCGATACTTGGAGGTTCCACTTCAAACAGGCTTTTTTTATGTTATTGGCGGCGTGCAGAATCGCTTAAGCAATTTTTTCTGCATATTCGCGTAAGCCATGATTCGGCTCATTCAGTAGGAATGAGAAGTAGGGTGCAGAAATATATCACGGAATCAATTTTGGCTGCGCATCTGCTCTGAATTAGTTTTATGATGCAGAGTCACTACAACAGTTCAAATACATGGAGAATACAGCGGGAAACGTATCTGAAACTATCAAACCGAAAATCGTGACTATTTCTGGTTAACAACGGAGATAGAAATCACGTGATATCCCAGAGTCGTTGCTTTGAATTACGCTTTCTTTATACTGCATCGCAGCCAGATGTTACTCACTGCTTGGATGAAATCGGGTGACTGCGCATTTTTCTGAATCGAACTTCAATGTGCTGCTTCGAAACCATAAATGTCGCTAGTTGAAAAATTAAACATTGCTATCGGATGCTAATACAACGCATCCGTTGTTCTGTATGTCATGCACCACTACAAAAGGTATTATCGCTCTCGTGATGTCGTACAGGTAGCAACAAGACGAGGAAGGCGGGGACGGACAGCATACAAGAAAGCATAGCACTTTTAACGAAGACGATCTGTCTGCATGCATGTATTGGCGAAGTTGGAGACGATACTTTGCTCTCATCCCAATTTATTTGCAGAGAATAGAACTCAAATCAAGCATGGAGAAACCGGTTGATACATGGTAAACTGTAATAAATGATTTTTCACGCAAATAGATGAAAAAATCTCATCGTAGTCAGCACATAAATAGTCCCACTTTAACACGTAATATCTCATTGAACCTGAATTCGCCTACAACATTTCCAGCAATCGAAAAGTGGTCTACATACTAATTTTGTCCAATCACCACAACTCTCATGCAACATTCCTGCTAAAAGGGAAAACGCAATCAGCGACGCACTAATCCAGGCCAATGAAATCTATTAGAATGATGTTACATCGTGCTTCCATGTTACATCAAATTCTCCGCCACATTTGAGTGAAAGAACACCTCATTTTTCGATTTCCTCGCAGCCGAATAGTTATGGTTCTTTCGTCACGTTTGTCACACTTTATCCTTATTTCTATATGGGTCGCTACAACGTCTACTAAGAATTCCGACAACATGAATCCTGCTGTTAATGTAAAAGACACTACTGCTCCCATTTCAGAAATGAAGGATTATTGTTGCTCATTCTGGGCGAACATGGTTTGGGCAAATGCAAAAGATGATCAGAGTGAAGCTTATGTTCCAGGCAAAAAACTACTACTTGGAGCAATGGCTATGCATCAATTGACCTGGTGTGGTTCTTTGAAGACGTTTCCTTCTATGAGGGAAGCGTTTGTCAAAAGTAAAGGAAAGAAAAACTAGAATTCATTGCAATGGTTCTTATCTGAGAGCTGGGACGAAACGCTGGAGAAGGCGTTTAAAGGAGCGTTGAAAGAAATGTCCAATGAACAGTTGAGAGAAGGGATAGGAGAAGTGAGATACGCTAACATTGTTAAGTCTGATGCCGAGAACAAGCGACGTCTACAAACTCTTTTGAGAAAAGCGTATGAATTTGTACCCCCTTCTGAGAAGACTTCTCATGATGAGGACGCATTTTTTGTTTATAAAAAAGTATTGGAGTTGGGCAGTAGTGCCATCGGAATAATTGGACTGCAGAATTCTGCAAGACATGACTCGGTTGATTTTACAATGGGTTCAATTTTCGCAAGCTCACTCACTGATCTTTCGTACCATCATAAACTTGATATTTCTACTGTCTTGCGTGAAGCTGCCAGCGCCATCTCCAGAAGAAACTTCGTAGAGTTCTGGTGCGGCGTTTTCATAGCCGCCTTCGAAGTCTTCACACTGAACTTTCAGCTCATGATGATCAATATTTTTCAGTATTTGTCAACGATCATGAATGATAAAGATGGATTTGTGGGTTTCGAACAGGATTTTCGACGTAATTTGGATGATGTCTACACAAATTTGAATGAGATTGCTCAGAACCTCAACTTTATCGACCAGATCGCCAAACTTTTAAGCAACGATCTTTTGTTACACGGTAACTCGCATGCACGCTGTAAACGATATACATATCATGGACGTCCTGCGTTGCATGCAGTCTCCAAGATAGTGAAAGAAATTCACGCACATTTCAACAAAAAGAGCGTGTAACCGCGCGCTTCCAATTCGAACCGACTGAATCGATTTCAAAGACGAAACTGGTTAGCCTTTCAGATGGAGGACTCCAAGTTGGAATCACAAATCGCGAATCGCTCAACCACTACAAAGTCTTGGCATTGAATCGGAAATCCAAACCAGCCGCGAAGAATGTGGTTTCTGCTTCGGGTTCGAGGACGATTGTATCTCCTTATCACAATGAGGTCGCATATCGGATGAGAAAAGGATGTAATACATGGCAGTAGATATCCCTATTTTTATATGTCTTTTTTGGTACATCCTCATTGTACGAGTCAGAGTGCCTCCTGGAAAGAGTGAAAAAGAACTGCGCAACTACAAGCGCCTCTCCAATATATGATTGTGGTAAGATGTAAATTCTCGTGACAGAGTCTTTCGCTTTCTCATGCAGAAGGTGGTCATATGCTAACAGACTTATAATGGACGCATGTTTTGCATATATGAACATATTTGACTTTCGATATACAGCCTACCAAGACACCGGCCTTTTGCCTCCGCTGCGATGTATCCAGAGAAGCGATTAAATAATGAAACAAGTGCATTTTGTTGCGGCGTCTTATACCTCTGATTGTTATCAGACTACTTCCCATGCTGAGTCCACGGCATATCGAATAAGGCTACCTGACAATTTACGTCTGCTGATTTACAAGAGTAAGCCGGCCAGTCCCGTGTATCGAGTCGTTTTTTTCATCAATGCACGATAGCTACTGAGTACGGGTCCAATCTATCTGTACTGTACTAAGGGTTTTCATTGCCATGTAGTCATGCGTTGTTCGTCGAAACGTTCCTCTATTTGATGCTTGGAAAATACGACGGTGACTCAGTGACGAAGGAAAGCTTCCACCGGGCTAGAAAAGCCCTAATGGGTAGAGATTTGAGCACAGATGCTACAAGAACAAAGCTCTGTTGGAATGCACGATGGAATCAGCAAATAATTCCGTGCAGAGTACTCTATCAAAGTCACAGCATGTTACATTCTTCATATTATTGTTTGGATAAGACGATTGTTTCTAAGAAATAGTTCAAGTCGACGTGATTTATCAAATTACAAACTATTCTTCAATGGCAAAGATGTGTTGAAGCTTGCTGCAATTTGAAGTGTTTGGAAATGTCATTTCCTACAGCGTTTGTACCAAACTTTGTGTTTATAACCTCCGATGGGTTTCTCACCTCATTTGCATAGAAATATCCAGAATTATCGCGTACTACTCCAAGAAAAGGCCCTTACTACATTGGGTCGGCTCTCCATACAGCATGCACCCGTACATCAGGCCCGGTCCTTCACCAGCTACCGTTGATGAAGAGGATTAGAAAACACCAGCCTAATATATCTGGTAGTTTCGTTCCTGGTATAGATTCGTGCAATACATGAACGAACAAATTGCCACATACAGAAGTTGATGGACACCATGAGTACAGTTGAAATCATCATAATTTTATTCTCCATTACAAGCTTCACTCTCTTCGAAAAAAAGCACACCTTTCACTTCGAATGATTTAAGAAAATCACAGCCTCGCAGCACGCCTATCTGTAAATGACCAGGGCTGGAGAAGTAAATTATTGAGATACTAATGCAGACGTAGTAGACGGAAAAGTTTGACAGGGTTTGTTGCTAAATTTGATTTTGTGGCAGTATTTGTCAAGAATTGAAACGAATGCTTGCTACTGAGTGTCGCGACAGGCAGCCCGGGTATCTTACTGGAGGCTGGAAGTTTGTCAAAATGATATCAAGAGTGTTAGACACTCAGAAATGAATTAAAGAATGGCTACTACATAACCCGCGAATATATTGAAATATCGGAATAAACTTTCATTGTATCTACATCGACATCATAGCGACAATTTTGACAATCTAATAATGCTGATGAATCAGCCGACCTTCGGAGATTAAATGATTGTGGTGACACGCCGCTGCCCAATAATTTGCACAGCACCCTCCCCCAGAAGTAGCTGGTAATGATCACAAAACCTGCGGGTGCAGCATCCTACCTAGGCGGAACTTCAAACTCCCAAGAGAGCCTAGATAAGGATAAGATACAGAATGAAGTATAAAAACTTGCGTGAAATGTTTTGAGCCTCAAAGGCTCGATATTAAAAACCTAGTTGGCGCTATATGCTGACGTGCCCAATAAACAAAGTTGGAGCTGCAAGGCCTTGAGCAGGATCGCCTGTGCCAATTTCTTACAATTTTGAAGTATGTAAAGTCCCTGGAGAGTGAACTGACAGAAGGGATGTTGAAAATGCCTGATGGAAATACTGGCTGATAGTATGGTATGGTTGCGTGTCACTAGCTTGATCGCAGGGGAATGACCATCTTCGGGCCAAGTCATTTTTCAGTAAAAGTTGTCTCTCGAATTAGATTCTTTCGAGATGTATATTTTGTTGGCTTCAGGTAGAGCGGCAACACATTTCACGTTCATTTTGTAGCCTGGGATACCACATGGTTTTTGGTACATCAAAGGGGCCTATTGGGAAACAGAGCTGTGGTGTAAACTTGGAAAGTTTGCTATCAGTAATTGCTTGGAATTGGTACAATGTGAGAGAACAACGCCTATGCAAAGCTGCTCAGGCGAAGATAAAATCCTCCTATCCCAACAAATCCCTCCTCTTAATCAATTTTCAGACTACCCCCCCCCACCATCTATTTCCGGAGCACTTCCAATCCTTCAGATGCGGCCATATTGAAGACCACCTTCATCACAATGGCAGCGGTATAAAAGAAAAGCTCTAATGAAGCTTCTTTTGGTATAATGTCATCCTTTCTACCGAGTCAAATCAATGTGTCCTTTTCGATAACTCATCCTTATCATTTTAGCCTTGTCCCGACTAGTCTAGAGTTTGCGCTCATGTCCGAAAATTAAGTCTAGTGATTCAAACCTCCGCAAAAGACATTAAACAAGGACGCGTACCTTACATTAAGTTGAAACAAGATTTTCATTCAAGTTGTATAGCTCCTCTACATTCATTCGTAAAGTTACCGATCATATCGGAGCTTTGCGCTCCATCACGTACATTTTTTTCTCAGCGCTATATCGACTTCACAAAAGACTTCACTGTCTATTAGCATCCTCGAACAAAAAGCGTCTCGCCTTCCTGCCGTTGTATCATATAGATGTAATGCTGTCACAATCTCTCTTTCCGAAGCTGCACGTATCACTACATACACTCCTGACCCCTGCATTCGGTTTTTTTTACCTTTTACAAACACTCGGTGTTATGTAAAATGTTTTTTATTTTCATGAAGGCATCCTTATCAAAGTTCAATAGTGTATGTTTAAGAGGATATCGAGGCAAGTGGCCCTCGATTAATATATGTTGAAAAAGTTTGCTAATCTTGAACGGTAAGAGAAATACTTCCGGTTGTTACGTACAAACCGGTAAATTTGCAGTGTGGTAGTGTTAAGTGCTTGCAAAACATGAGAAGCATGCTTCGAATGCGCATCACACTCATTATCCAAAAAACCATACGTTTTCGGTTTTCCCAGCAACTCTGTAGCAAATACATCCACCAGCTCAGTCTTTTCAATAAAACCAGGCAATAACGTATCGATCTTTTCACTTTGCTTTGTCCATTCCATTATCGAATGAGAATCGCGCGAGCCTTTCCCTTTCATGTCCATGACAGATTTCAGCATCTTCAAGACAATGTCGATAATCCTTTGAAAATTTGCTGTCATGGCTCGTGTCATGCTGACAACGGTAACGCACCCGTATTTCGCAAAGAAGTATGATGCCATGGCTACGATTGGTTCTTTTGGCGGAGATATTGCATATTCGTAACGGCGCAATTTTTTTGAATCCAAATAGTCCCTCATATTTATAGTATGAAACTCTGATTCAGGTTCACGTTCCATAGATAAGGTGAGTTCCTTTCGGATGTAATCGACATCGGATGTTAAAATGATGTTGGCATAAACCTTCAGAATCTTTCGATATACAACATATACATCCTTGGCACCAAAAGCCTTTTCGGAAAAGGGAACGGATTCGTAGGCAGCTTTCAGATACTTGTGTATAATTTGCTTCTCGTCGAGTGCTTCGGGATCTTCCATAATATCAAACGCTTTCAGTAATTCTTGATCCCAGCTTTTACCTTTACTGGAAATGAACCATCTTAGAGGATTCCAACTTTTCGCTCTCTCCAATTTGCGAAATTCTGCTTTTATGGAATGATACGCTTCGTTGGGACCAAACCAAAGCAACTGATGCACAGCCATGGCTCCAAGTAATAGTTTTTTGCCTCGAACGTAACGATGCTTCTCCGTTTCGGAGCTGGAAGAACCAGACTCGAAATGTTGAGGCTTGGTTTCGGGAGAATTGTGCGTTGTGCCCTTGATAGTGGACGCTGTAAGGATCCATATTGAAAGAAGGAGTACATGAGACCAACGTGTCGAAATAACCATGATGATGCCGCTGCAAGGAAATTGGAAATTGTGGTCTATCTCTTAGTCAAATTGCGGGAAGAAAAAGATGTTGCACAGAAGCTTGAAAGAACATCATTCTAAATCGATTTGATTGGTACGACACTGATAGACAGCTCCCTTTTGATAGAAATGTTGCATTAGAGTTATGATGATTGGACGAAATTAAGAAATGGACTACTTTCTGATTCCTTGCAACGTTGTACGCGAATTCAGGTTCAATGAGACATTATGTAGTATAGTAGGACTACAATCTCTACTGGCTATGATGGAAAAAATCAATTCGCGCAGCTAACAGCCAATTCTTAAACGATTTCTCTCTACCTTTTAAGTCGTACAGTATACTCTGCAAATGAAGTCGGATCCGAACACAGTGTAGACAGAAATTCCTTTTATAACGACACGCAGACACATCATCTTGCTTCGGGATGTGGTATTTCTATACAATTGCTGTCTTTCCGCGCCTTCCTACTTACGTTGCCATAAGACCAATGATACCTCTATTTAGGGTGTGATACACAGAACAATGTATGTGTGCAGTATTACGATCCCAGTAGGTTAGTCACTGTAATAAGAGACATTTCAATGCTTACACTTGATTAATTAATACAGGTTTAATGTGTTCAAAGCTCTTCGACTGAGGCTCGAGACAAATGTTTCGAGTTGTGTAGCTGTCAGCTGTCCAATCCATCGTTTTTAGGGTAAACACGCAGAATGATCACAATTGGACTGAATATTCTCACTTCTAGTGTTCAAAGAAGTGTTGATAGAATGTCACATCATCTTTCCGTCAAGTTCATACGATGCTTATAAGTGAGATACTTGCGAATCACGTTGCAGTTGAAAGATGTTATAGCAAGAAAGAGTCCTTTCCGCTGCGTAGTTTAAAAGGCTAGAGATTTGCTTGTGGCGTTTTTAGTCAACAAGTTTCGACAGACATGTAAGCGTACCAGCTGCATGTAGAGTCCTGTACAACTGCAAGGTAGTGTCTACGGTCAGAGAGTCTCGATATTGTTCAATCTGGTGATACAGACAGCACTTCAAATCGCTTGTATTATTCTGTGTCGGTGACACACCCAACAGGTAGCGGTGACTTGCAACAACGCATGTAAGTAGTCGTGAATCTAAATCATTCGGTCAAAGGAACACGTGTAAGGATCACTATAGTTGGATAAAACCGTGACGTCTTGCGTTAGCGCGTCTTTTTTTTTTTTGCAATCACAAGAATTCACAAGAGTCTTAAGTGAATACTTTTCCCACAACGCCTATCTTTTTTACTCGATATCAACATTGTTCATTCGTCATCATCAAAGTTCCTCTCAATATAAAGAGAGTCACATTACGTACAAGCCACGTCACATGTCATCACCACTACTATACATTCGGTACACATTGAATCAATCGTGGTTGACATCAAAGGAAACGCAATGTCTTCCGTCGAATTGGGCTTTGCTCTAAGCGACTCCACAGTCAACAAAGTCTGTTTTCAAGACAACAATTGGAGCGAATGGGATGGCGGTAAAGTCGGTGGCACACCCAATTGGCTCCATCCACACGCAAATCCCAAAGACAAACATATTTGTAATTCCTGCAAAACGCCACTGACATTCATTTTGCAAATATATTGTCCTTTAGACACGGAGATCGACGCATTTCATCGCACTTTGTATATGTTTTTCTGTCGACAGCGCGCGTGCAATTCAACGACTCGATTCAAAGTATTTCGCTCTCAATTACCTCGCGATAATCCGTTTTATACGTTGGACTCCACACCTTCCGAACCTCTCCAACCGCATCCAACTGATTATATTCCCACTCAATCAGAAATCACAAATAACACTTCCGATATGTTATTTCCTCATTGCGATATCGTAATCGACTCAGAACACGATAGAAATATCGCATTAGACGCCAAAGAGCTCAACTTACTCGAAACGTATCAGAAGAGTATACACTCTTTTCTATAAAATGTATAGTCTGTAATCTCACGCACGCCTTTAGATCGACTCGAAAACAATGATAAAAACGATCCTTTATTCAACGACACGGATATCGATATCACACAAACGGAATTAAAACAACTGCTCGGAGACGACGGGACTCCAGAAGATGAGCAGTATGTTCGTTTTCTAACGCGAATTGCAATCGCAAAAAGCCAAATTTTACGATATTCGCGATGGAATAATACCGATATTCTATGGGTCCATTCCAAAGGAATCGTAAACGATTTCAACATTATTCCATCGTGTTCGAATTGCGGATCTCCACGAAAGTTTGAATTTCAAATTCTACCACAATTACTGTATTACCTGCAAGTCGATGCGGAGCATTGGGAATGGGGAACTTTGGTCGTATTCACATGCGTTAAAAGCTGTCAATCACCAAACAGCTGCGCCGAAGAATTCGTATTTTACCAAGCGCCATATTCGCCACAGACAAATTCGCAATAGAGATGACAATGTATCTGAAATTACAGTTCTGATACTCGTGCCACGATAATGTATCTGAAATTACAATTCTGACACGCATGAAATGACAATGTATCTGAAATTACAATTCTGCTCCTATTTCCACGCTTGAAAAAGCGCTTTGCGTCGCGCGAAATGTCGCGATGCCAATGTCGCGAGAATGAATCCGATACAAAGCAGAACCAACATACTGTGATTGAATTCCATTGGAAGCAGATCAAAGGCATTCGATGGAGCTAAACGATGGTAATACAAATCCATTCCCCACGCGAACATCAGCGTCGTCGATTCCAAATGCGCTGGAGATGCTTTGATCCCGTAAATGCTTCCAATTGTCTCATTGTAAGTGACAAAAGCCGTCGGATTGCTAAACATTGGAATCATTGGCGAATACTGTTGCATTCCCTCGCTACAGTCACAATTTCTCAGCAGCGTCTCGGAATATGATATTCCCACCTTTGCTGTTGAGAAGTCGGAGGTCCGTCCGACTGCCGAGGATCCACAGCGTTTCTTGAGAATTTGAGAATTTGGCCATTTTCCATTCCAATCAATAGAAACTTTGGCGTAATTCCGCGAAAAGTGCGTGTGATTTCCAATGTCTACAGAAACGGATAGCAATTGGCGTTTTGGATGTAATTGGAAACGTACTCGAACTCGTGTTGGAAGGAGAAATGCTCGTTGTAAGACGATCGGAAGCTTTGGCTCATACGACGAGCGCGTTGTCGTCCAAAAAGGTCGTTTCCACAAATTCAGTTCATGTGATCCGATCGCTCCGTCAAAGAGGAAAAGCGATACCAATTGTGTCATTTTCTTTGATGCGTTCCAAAACGTATACACAAACCAATTTTCGCTCTACGAAATCGCTCGTCAGCGACGAAATACAAAATACAAAGAGACACGAACGTGAGCGATTTGAATCACTTTCGAGCCATTCGCGTGATGTGCTCGATACAAAATCCTTCCCGTAACGGCGTCGACGATATGAAATATTGCCACATTTTCGTTGGAAACAGATGCAAATGCAAATGCGTGAGGATTCGTATACTTTAACAGCAAGGAATCATCGCCCGTTACAATGACAGCACTGTCGATGACGGAATGTGTCGGATTCAGAAAAGCGTTCAGAGAATGATTTTGTGGCAACACAATCGACCAAACGCATTTGGCGCCGTGCACTCCAACAACATAGCCTTTGAATGCGTTCTCAATGACGTCAAAGCGATAGAAATACACGTTCTTTTGCGGAAGGAATGTCTTATCGTCCGTCGGATCGGTGAGTTTCATCGTATCGGGAGAGATCAGTGCCAAAGAATGTCCGATACTGCCGCCAGTGTGGACAGAGGATTTTAATTTGGGAAGTAAAAGCGGCCAGTAATTCGCTTTCAACTCAATTTGTCGTAACGATGTGCCTGTGGTTCCATCGATCCAAACGATGTTGCGATTATTTGCGAAAAGAATGAGTTCGGGACCGAGTCCGAGCGCTGGATGGTCTCTCGATACAAACACATTGTACTCGGAACCGATGTATTTGGACCACACAATCCGCTGAGCTTCCGGTTGCAGAGCGAACAATTTGCCGCTTTTTGTCAAAACGATCACAAATTTTGAAAATCCAAAGAAATGAGCGTTTTTGGAGACTTTCTTTGTCGACACGTTCCTTTCCATTTTCATACCGGAGCCTGCGAAAAAGTGTGCAATTTGAGCGGAGAATCGATACAAACGATTGATTTCCATTTGGATTTCTTGAAGAAATGTCGGAATTCCGTTAAATGCAAAGTCTTTTTCGAGTTGGGTTTCCATCGGAGAAATCCAATGCACTTGTTTGACGTTAGCGAGTGCTTCCTCTCGCGTCCATACGACCACAGGCGATTGCTTGTGCCCGCTCTTCACAAAGACTAATGTATCGTCGTGCATCCTCCAAAGGTGCGAGCACTCGGAATTGTGACACGATGCAAAAGCTTCCGATACGTTCTCTCCATACAATGAGACTGCTAATGGAACGATAGATTCCAACTGCTCGGAAACGGAAGGGATGGAATACGGTCTCAATACGACGGAATCGGAGGTCGAAGCGGTTGCAATATGGAAAATGGCTTCCGAATTGGCATTTTGAACGGAGGATGTGATTCCGTGAGATGGCAGTGACCCCAATAGAGTGAGAGAAAAGTCATCGCTGATACCGCATACGAATTGGTGGCGAGAATGTAAGGTGAGGATAAAGAGTTTGTTCGTGTGGGATTGAATGGTCTGAATTGAATTGCGTTGTGATTCAATGAGTTGCGACAATTCAATGAGTTGAATGGTGTCATCAGTAAACGAGCGGAATTCCAATGTCATTTCGTTGTTGTGAGATGTAACACGTAGTCGACCGGATGTACTGCTTTGCATGGTGTCCACAAAGATCGATTCAGTGTCGTCGTTTTTGTCATCGAATTCACGCACATCATCGGTCACCATATCCAGCTCCACAGAGAAGGGTGCGTTGTCGAGATCGGAAATGGCGATGTACAACTTGAAGGTGCCACAATTTGGATGCATTCCACTGACATTCGACCAGTGAGGCAGATACGATCGCGTCCATAAGATCGTTCCATGCTGAATGTTGACTTTTACATAATTGGATGGTGTGAATACATATATTAAGTTGGTGTCCTCGCAGCTTTCTATAATTCGAATTGTGCCCGTATTGTTCTCTTCAATTACATCGCTAGCCACAAACGTATTCCACAATAAACTTCCATGCTCCGAGTCCCAAAGACGGATCATTTGCGCTTGACTACAAGAACAAGTCGGACGATCTAGATCCCTTTTTTGTACGGGAAGAGCTACGTTTTGTACCTGGAGATCGACAAAAGTCCAAATCTTGTATGATGAATTGCATCAATGATATCCGCTACATGAAATAATTACATAATCAGCCTCCACTAACTACAAAAATACGCGTCTACACATGAGAAATACGCACATGTTTCCAAAAGGATACGCCAGTGAATAAGCCCTGTATCCGCATGCAACGAAGCGATTGCGTTGTCGGCGACATCCGATGCGACGAAAATGCGCGGAGAATCGCTAGAATCGACCTTTGGGAACGCGACTCTTGTCACCCTTCCAACGTTCCTTATAAACCAATCCAATTCTCCGATTTGATCCTGGTATATCGCTTCCGTGTGCAGCAGGTGCAGCGCATAAAGCACAGCGGTCCATTGCCACGAATTCATTTTCATATCCAGACTTACTCAGCGACCTTCGTGTAACATAATTCCACCTTCCTACAACATAAGTTTGCCCACTTCTACGTCGCTCTTTAACAAAGACACGTCGCATTCGGAATCAGGTGTCGAATGAGTGAAACTAACAGCGAAAAAGCAAATGAAAACGAAGAATCTCAAGATATCTCATTATCCTCTGGTGAAAGTGTATATATCACTAAAAATCGCTCGACATTTTCCATGTGGTTACACGGTAAAGCACATTCAAATCGTTCGGGTCCTGCTCTCGTATTCCGATCAGCAGATGTAATTCAGGAAGGGTATTTATTCAAACAGGGCTTACGTTTAAAAATGTGGTCCAAGCGTTATTTCATCCTTCGTTTAGAGGAACGTCACATGACATTAGGATACTATCTCACCAAAGAATCTCTTGTTTTATGTTCCGAAACACCAATTGGACCTGGTCATATTCTTAATATCCTCAAATATCCCAATCGCTTCGAATTGCGCTGCGGCTCCAAGTCGATGATTCTCGAAGCAGAGGACGCCAATTCCTTTACTTGTTGGAAGAACGCATTGCAGGAAGCTATCCGATGGAATCACGCCATGGTTTTGTCCAAAGACGGGTCCACAATCAAGTACGGGAATCGAGTTATCCAAGAAGAACGGAATCGGGTCGAGGCTGCCAGGAAGCTTCAGGAGAAACAACGGGAAAATGAAAAGAAGACCGCACTCAGTAATTCCAACAAACCCGAATTCCTACCGATCCAACGACACGATTTCCAGTGCTTTAAGATATCAAATACGCGCTTTGAAATTCCCATCGAATACGAATATCTGAAAACGATCGGATCCGGAGCGTATGGAGTCGTTATAAGTGTCCGAGATAAGAGGACCGAGAAGGAAATTGCTGTTAAAAACATACAAAGAGCCTTTGACGATCTCACAGACGCGAAACGAATCGTTCGAGAAATCAAATTGATGCGTCATTTGAATCATAAGAATATTCTCAAAGTCGATGATATCATTCCGCCGGAATCGCTGTGCATTTTTGAAGATGTGTACATCGTATCAGAGCTTATGAACACGGATCTCCATCGGGTTATCTACTCTCGACATGCTCTCTCACAAGAACACATGGCGTTCTTTCTCTATCAAATGCTTTGCGCGATGAAATATGTCCATTCCGCCAATGTGATTCATCGCGATCTCAAACCTTCCAATGTGTTGGTGAATTCCAATTGTGAATTGAAAATATGTGATTTTGGACTTGCACGTGGGATCTTTGTGGAAGAAGAGCTCGAATTGACAGAATACGTCGTCACAAGATGGTATCGCGCGCCAGAGATCATGCTTGGATGTATGAAGTACACAAGAGCCGTCGATGTGTGGTCGATCGGATGTATCTTTGGTGAAATGATGTCGAGGAAACCGCTTTTCCCAGGACAAGATTATATCGATCAATTGCATTTGATTATGAATGCGCTTGGAGCTTTTCCGGAAGATCAGTTGGATTTCATCACGAATGCGAGAGCGAGAAAGTTTATGATATCGGAATACAATAAGCGTGGATCTCAACCGAGTAAGAGTCTGACTCAAATGTTTTCAGGAGCACCAACAGTAGCGCTTGATTTGCTGGAGAAAATGCTCGTATTGGATCCGAACAAGAGGATCACTATTGAAGACGCATTAGCACATCCGTTTCTGATGTCGGTACGAAATATCAATGACGAAACGTGTGCGGAATCGGCATTTGATTTTGAGTTTGAGAATGAAGAACTCACAAAATCCGTGCTTCAACGGCTCATTTGGGATGAGATCCATGCGTTCTATCCCGGTCGTACGCGTGTACACGAGGAGAATGGATCGAAAGTGGAGGAGACGGAAGCTTGATGGAATCGATGACAAGATACGAGTCATCGCATCCGTTCTTTGACAGTATCTCCGTCGAAGGAATGCGTGTCGTGTGCATTACCCAATTGGAAACGTGACGTCGTGTGACGTATCCATCAGATTTTCTTCTATTTTTTGGCGTCTTTTGGAAAGATTCATAAAAAGCTTTCACGGATGGAATTGGCATATTTGTACGTGAAAACACGCAATTCCTTCGGTTCACATTGCGACTTTAGCGATACGGAAGCTAACGTCCTCGAAAGTATTCCAAGCACCACTTCCGACTCGGATCATGTCATTCGTCGTCCTATGATCCTCAAAGCCGACACCACACCCGACATGTCGGAGCACGAAGCCAATACGGAACGTCAAGTGACTCGGAATTCCAGCATGCGTCATATGGAAGGTGGTTGGCCGAAAGATGTCGATCCCGCGGAACAAAGCGATGTCCAGCGATATCGTAAAAAGGTCGAAAAAGACGATGAATTCAAAGTGGCCATTGTGAAAGCCTTGGGCCCCATGGTCGACAAATGTCTGAGGCAAAACAACACAATTAATATCTATCAAAACTACTTTGAGAGCTTTCGACCGGCCACCACAACCGAGCAGCCGAATGCCAAAGGATTAGCGGTGTTTCGCGATCCCGAAATCATCAAACGGACTGTCAGCACCATCGATTGGCATCCCGAATGCGCGCAGAAAATGGCGGCGAGTTATAGTGTGTTGCATTTCCAGGACACTACATTAGGACTAGGACATCGCACACTTCCGACGTATTCGTACGTGTGGGATGTATCGAATCCCAATACACCGGAAACCATACTTCGTGCCAGCTCTCCGCTTATTTGCATGCGATATAATCCCAAAGCGGTCGATCAACTTATTGCTGGCGCGTACAATGGCGTTGTGACGTTTTTCGATGTTCGGAAAAATGGAGGAACACCGGTAGATACTTGTTCGATTGAGTATTCGCATCATGATCCCGTGTACGATGTATTTTGGATCTCCTCGAAAACAGGGAACCAATGCGTCTCCGTGTCCACAGACGGACGAATGCTCTGGTGGGATATTCGACATCTCACACAGCCAACACATGAGATCACTTTGGACACGCAGCATCAATATGGAGGCTCCTGTATGGAGTATAACGCGGAAGCTGGACCGACCAAATACCTCGTCGGTACCGAGCAAGGAGCGGTATTATCGGTAAATCTTCGCAATTCCAAACAGAACAACGGCGTTAGTGTGTTTGACACAGCGGCAGGGAAGCATCACGGACCCATTTATTCGATACAGCGGAATCCTGCACATAATAAATTCTTTATGACGATTGGCGATTGGACCGCTCGATTGTGGTGTGAGGATTTGAAGACACCGATTATGAGCACGGCGTATCACGATTCGTATGTCACAGCTGGATGCTGGTCGCCGTCTCGCGCTGGGGTCTTTTTAGTGACGCGAATGGACGGAGTTGTGGATGTTTGGGATTATTTCCATCGACAGAATGAAGTCGCGTATTCTCATAAAGTTGGCGATGTCGCGTTATCGACAGTGGCTGTGCAAGGGAATGCAGTCTATGGAAGTGATTTATTTGCTGTAGGCGATTGTAATGGAATGATTTCACTTATGCAATTATCCGATGGATTAGCGTCAATACAGCCGAATGAAAAGAATGCAATTGGAGGAATGTTTGAAAGAGAGACGAAGAGAGAAAAGAATTTAGAGTCGAAAGAGAAGGAAATGAGAAGAAAACGAGCCGCTAATGAGGAACTTAAAGCGGCACAAGAGGATGGGAATGCTTCGATTGATGATAAAATGGAGCAATTGTTGCGGACAGTTGATGCGAATTTCCTGAGTATGATAAAGGAAGCAGAAGACTCGGAGAATGAGAATTTGGAGCATAAAAGTGTGAGGGAAGGCGAATGGTGAGATGGTAGTGTTGAATAAGATGTATTTGATTGGATGAATATATGAATAGTGCTGCTATTAGGGGGTATCGATTGGATGAATATATGGATGTGAGGAGTTGAAGTTGGTTCAGATGAAGTTTATTGGATGAATGTATGATTATATAAATAGTGCCCAATAGTGAGATGCTCCACAGTTACGATTGTATCGGATTGGATGCACAATGGCAACGTGTTATAGTTGATTAGGACGTATCTGACTGGATGAATATATGAATAGTTCCCTCAATTACGCTCAATATGAGAGCGCTTTCCCTCTTGGAGGAACGTGAGGAGCGCTTGCGTCATCAAATCGTTGGCAATAATGAGACCAACACTTTGCATCCAATTGTACTGACAGAACGCATTCGTTCCCTACAGAAAAACATCGACACTGTAGCTGCACTTGTCCCTAATTTCAACGCATGCGCACAAGAATGCACGTACTTATCGTTATGTATCGACACCTTCTCACGAGTTGCCATTTGTAGACGACCTCAATGCGAATGTATGGACATATCGAAACACAGCACTCAGGCGACAGAAAAGCGTGCTGAACAATCAGTCGGTAGCTGTAGCCACTTTGCAATCTGAGATCGATGACGTCATTGGCAGTCTGAATCGTTTGCGAGAGTTGAAGGAAATTTGGACGGAATGGGAGAATGTGAGTCGATCGCCGCTTATGGATGCCGACCGCGTGGAAACGATGGAACGAATCGCAAATGTGAATATTCGACAATCGCTTTTAGTGAATCGAAAAGTTGAAAGACTCCTATCTTCGTATCGAAATATGATGCAATTGCTTTCGCTAAAACTCATTCAAACCGATTTGAGCGTTCAAAGCGCTGAGAAAAAATACAAAGAGAAAAGTTGATACTATGTGCCGATTTTCGATTGACGCAATTCGATGCGTTCTCTCTATCGACTTTTCATCCAATCGAATGCTGCGACTGTGTGTGAGAATGACTGCGGCACTTAGCGACATGGCATATACCATACTATGGCGTTCTACTGAGATGATCAAAGTCGATAAGGCAATTTGAGCGAAATGCGTGGCAGTCGCGTATCAACTAAGCGTCTAATTGGTTTATAATTTGGATTACGTATCAATTAGAGGAATGCACCAGAGACTGCGTCAAAAAGATACGAATCGCTCCCTATCGCTCTGATTGTGTCCGAAGAGTCGCAACAAAGTCTATTCATGTCGCGTACGGGGTCGCTCCAAGTGGGCCACACCATTGCGACAAAGGTTCGTTGCTACATGGTATCTTACGCGATAATGTACGCAGTCGTACTTGAGCGCTTTGGAAAAGGCGATGTGTCAATCAGTTTACAACTCCATTCTTCGCATCGATTACAATTGACCACATTTGCACCTTGCGATACGTATGCTTCATTGTCGTGTGTAGATGACAAATGGGATGACGACTATCACACCCAATTACAGTGATTCTTTCATTAGAGCACCTTTGGTTGGGAGACGCAAAGTGTTTATCAGGTTGTGGGACTGTGAAGAATAAGGTAATGTGACGTGATGTGCAGTGAACCAAATTGATGTATTATTAGTTAATACAGTAATTGACCACTTAGTTGCTGTTAAACGCTCCATTTCAAAAATTTGATATTTTCTTCTTTGCTTTTTTCAACCAGTTTCGTGTCGATGGTTTTTCATCAATGTCTCCAATTGCAACTTCAAATAATTCTTCACTTATTTTCAAAAAGCTGACTCTTTTCAATTCGAAAATCATATTGCCCAATCTCCAATCATCTGCCTCGCTTTCGTATATATGCGATTTGGATATAGTGAGTGCCAAGCTGTTCTGATCCGATTCAGAAAAAAATTCCAACGTGACGTCTTTGTTTCCGATGCGGCAAAAAATGTCATCGTAACGTGTCTTTGGTACACCTACACCGGTCATTTTTCTTTTTTTTTGGTTCTCGAATACAATACCAATTTGTTCATCGGGTATTTCAACGTTAATAATTTCATTCTGCGTTTCCCCCCTGATAAGTACTTTTGTCAAGCTGATACGCCAAAAATTGGAATTTTTTTTGTTTTTAAATCTGACTTCATTCTTATATGCGGTTTTAGTGCTGGTCGACAGTGTTACCTTGTTTCCTTTGAATTCGTACCGAAAGTTGGCACAGTTCTTACCAAACGCTCCAGTCGGGCTCAAATCGTGTTCTTGTGACCCATCCTTACAGTGAAAATAATCGGTTTGAGTGAGTTCACAGGACATTGGTTCCTTGATGAGACATTCCTCTCCATCACATCCAAGTATCATACATATGTGTATAAGGATAAGCCGTAGTCGACTTGAGGAAACAAACATTTTTGTTAATTGATAAAGGTAGCTCGAATGTAATTTGGAAATGATCAAAAGGCAGGGAACGAGACCAGGAGTAATCAAGTACTCGTTCTCGTCCAGTGGATCAGATCGAGTCAGAGGTCGAAGTACCACTATCAAAACCTGATATAATGACGACGCTACGATTCTAGTTTCATTAACGAGATGTTTTAACGTCACTTGCGATTGGTAATTCGGGTAAGCGGTTTACGGAATGGCATCGGTGTCATTCTGTCACAATGTTACGAATGCCACCAGATGTTATTTATATAGTGTGGCAATGGTGTATTGAGAACAGGCAACTTAACAGAGCGCTGTCGTCGCTTGAGATGCACGCAACGATCGCCGCAGATTCCTTGTGCTTTGATCAGAAAGAGAAGACATTCAGCGGACATTCGTGAGCGTCCTGTCCGCCAAAGCGATTTCAATTCTATTGAACTTGGACTCCAACTATACATAAGCGCAACATGCTAATGAAAAAATGTTCCATTCAGTCGACATTCAAATTGTCCACTTCAGAGTACATGTCCTAAGTATTATGTCGTCGAAGAAGCAATGTCATCTGCTGATCTCGCTCTCATTGGACAAAAGACGCTGATCTTATTGATTGCCGACTGTGAAAGCGTCGTGTGATTCGCTCGAACCGATTTCTAAAATGCATTTACCCTTCCCCCCATAAACGCTTTGTTGACACGCAATCTTATCAATGTGTACACTAAATGTAATCTATTCAATCGACTGCACCTTAAATGTCATTGATATCAAAGAGACAGCATTCTTTTGGAATTTATTGAGAACGGACCATGAATCCTCATCTAAATCTGAAAGCAGGGATATCCTTACAGTCTAGAAACACCGTATCACTCTAATCGCAGTAATACACGATCAAGACCATACTAAAAGGCTTACCTAAATTGATGTGTCAAAACACGAATATGTGAAGATATCAACGCTTTTGTGTCTGCTAGATTGGCGTTTGTTACCTGCTATCAAAAATATAGACTGTATACACCGTTACGGTCAGAGTCCATGTCTTTCGGCTTAGAGATAACATTCGGACGACAAGTGTTGCGTGTACCCTCTATTGGTACATGGTACCATAACAATTTCGACAGATATCAATTTTGACTGAATTAATTGTCGCAAAGAGACACAACACACTCCGTACGACTCGAAAGGGATCATTTGTATACACAATGCGATGAACAATTTCATTGACGCAGCAATTGTAAATTTTCACTCCAATTGTAAAATATTTTGCATCTTTTGTATCGCATTACAGGAAGAAAATGGAAGAGACTATTCGATCGTCCAGTTTTGTAAAATCCCATTTATAACCAGTAGAAATTCTAAAATTACGAAGCATCACAGTACACTTTCACTTACGTAATGATCCGATATGTCAATCGTATTTAGTCGATACGTCTGCATGACAGTACGATGACGACGTCTCCTCTGTGTTGATGATTGGTAGAAATACTGACGTCATAGAATGTACGTCGAATGTCATTCAAACGATAATGTACGATTCGGATTCCACATAAGGCAATTTGAAAGATACTGAAGCTCCAGTCAAGCGAATTTCCATTGTGTATGGCGTGAGAACTAAGAAAGAAGCTTGCCGATTACCTTTACAGCGAGAGGAGCCACGAAACCAAAATTTGTGAGTGAAACTCTTTGAAGCGACTTGCATATTGCTGGAATTCTGAAGGCACATTCGCACTTAAATTAGCGACCCTGCTTTCAAATGTGTATTTCAACCGAAAGGAGATATTGAATCAAACTGTGTCACGTCTTAAGAAAGACTCTTTCTGCCATTTATAAAGAAAAGTTCTTCCAGGGACTTGCATCACTTCTATGACAAAAGTGTACGTATTCTGGGAGCTCTTTCGACATAAAAGACCTCTCGAGTCAAAGAAAAGCTTAGTTGGTAGGTCTATATTGCCTTGATCGTCTTTAACAAGATATAATCTTATCAGTGAGTGGTGTTTGACAGAGGCTCGTGTATAGTAAAGAAGCGAAAAATGGAATAAAAGAGGAGTGTGGATTTTTTTTTAGTGTATGCTGCAATCATTAGCTGCGTCATCCACAATGAAAAACAGAATCCCAGCATCACTGCAAGATATTGTCTCGTCATGGATAACTTTCGGTTGTCGACTCCTTACGTATTCTTTAATGATCCTGAGTGGGTTGCAGGCATTAGAAGTTTTTTGCTAATTCGAAAGCTTTCGGAATAACAGTTGAAGACTTTGACATGCCTTCATCACCCTTACCATAAATAAGTTTCTGTAAATCTTCGTGCGGTATGCCACAAGTCGCTTTTTACAATAGGCAGCTGGATCAGCGTTATCCTTTACAATTTATTCGTATATGGAACTTGATTAGTGTTGGAATGTCACGTCAAATGGACCCACTCGATTTCCTCGGAATAGAGTCTACCCCTGTGGGTTTTTAGCACCGACTAAAGAGTCTGTTCACTTGTTACAAGCTTCCGTGAAGAAGAGCAATCCATCTGTACACACCTATTCGCAAGAAGTTCTAAATTACTGTCTACAGGTGTTTAAAAGTAACGAGACGCTGGCGATAAAAAATAAAAAATTATTCATAGGGCAGTACACCTTTGATTTTTTGTGACTGGCTACCTTTGAATCCATTGTCTTGCATTTCTCGCAAAGTCTATGATTCGAAGATATCAATTAAACATGATTTATGACGATGCGAAGGACACAGCACAGTTGAAGGTGTCTGAAATAGATCAACTGACTTTTGCAATGAACCATACAGCAAAAAATAAATGATACGATAGACATTTACCACCTAAGTAAAGAGGTTATCTATAGTGAAGTACTATACAACCTCAGCAATGATAAGGAATGCACGCGATGAACTGCGGAAAAAGTAGAGAATTTTATCTCTGCTCACGATAATATACCATGAGATAAGAGATGAGAATTGACTTATGTTTATTGAAATGCGTAATCAGCTCCACGGTAGCCGAAAACATCGGTGAAAATACTCTACTAAACTACTTTTTTATGGCTACCAAATTGGATTTGATGCAGGGAAGCGGGATGAGTAAACATTCAAATCTCATTCTCGCGTCATGAACAAAAAAGGATTGTTGCTTTTTGCTGTCATGTATACTTGTCTAGGTCAGGATGTCTGGATTTCTATGGTAGTGAGAATGACATCAACTTCCAACTTTCTTGGGTGTTTTCTACGCATGATTTGCAGCATGCATACCGTACTTACGGCCTTATAAATGACCTCTACGCCCATAGCACAGCGCAAAATGGAGATCTAAATATCAAAACACGCACTCCAATAACAGAAATCTCCATGAAGGCGCTTCTTGGAAATTGTCAGCATCAAAAATGAAGGATAAGAAAAACACACAGGTTTCTTACGCATGTAGGATGATGCAATTGAAGTTGTGTTCGGACAGCATTTTTTGATGTTAAACTACCTCACTTGAGCTTTAGTTGACATCTCTTAATAGAGCTGGTAGCCCAACCTTTATGTTCTGGTATCAATACGAAGGGAGCCGATAGATAACCGCTATGTGCTGACTGTATAGAGGCGCGATGACAGCGGGCTTTCTTAAGCTTCTGATACGAATGTTATTTTGGGTATCTAAATATGTTACGAATAGCTCATAGCTCCTCTCTGCGGCTCAAACGCAAATAGGTCATCATCTGAACGCGATATACCAATTTGACGCAATTATGTAGGACATTTATTGGTTTCGGTTTCGAATGGACCATTGTAAGAAACTGGGCTCGGTCTCCCACTCTCAGACGTGGATAGATTAGCTTTCGCATGGATGATTGTGAGAGCACACGGCCAGTAAGCAAAAAAAGCTGAAATCAATCACTGTTACTTTTGTCCTCATTACTCTAAAGTCTAACAGCATTGTCCAGTGGTTACGTGGTATGTCATTGCAGTCGCCACGTGTGATTTAATTTTGAGTCAAAGTAGCTGAATGGGGGCGGAGAGTTTTGCCATAAACAACATTTCGCGTTTGTGGTGCCATATCACGCATCTTTCCAGCACGAACGATGTCTTGTTCTTCGTCAGATAATGTCGTGCCAAAATTCTATATATTGTGCGTTTCGATCTCCGTATTCGTCACCTTTTGATCGATCATAGATGAAACAGATCATCACATCGAATCGTGAGGTATCCGACAGTGATATTCGAAAAGTTCTGTGTCAGATGACAGGATATCATAAGATGCAGTGCTCGTTACCGCTGGTGAGCTTTACTTGGAGGCTGCATCCTTAAATTCCATTAGAATGAAACAAAAAAGCAAGGTTTTATGCACAATTCATTGTCCGATGTTACTGAATCTTCAGTCAACGTTCTAAGTAAGATTTGCGCATATTTCACTGGAATGGTGTAAGAATGTTTTTTTGAAGATTATCAGCGCCACGAATCTCCATATATTCTTGGTGGTAGGCGTTTTTCTTGATATAAAAATTGCATAAACCAGCATATGGAATGCTCTTCGGATTCCTAGACTGAAACGAGCCCAGAAGGGATCTGATTCTAATCAAATTATTAATTGGCATGGGTCCTCTGAGGATATCTACTTTCCTTCCCAGCCTGAGGAGACCAAAACTAAAAGTATATGGACGCTGCATGACGCTTGTATCGAGTCGTGCTGTGTTGATCAACATAATGGTCATGAAACAGAATATAGTTTTTCTTCAAAGACAATAAAGAGCTTTATTATTGTTCCATCACGTCACTTCAATCAAGGTGCTGTCATGTGCTTCTTTTTAATATGAGACAGCTCTCAAAGAAATATGTCCGTTGACCTCGCTGCCTTTTGGAAGAATAGCAAATGATTCTTCTGTCAAAAAGGGTGAACAAGCTTATATCTTTATTCGTACAGCTTGAGAAAGCACATAAACACTCAGTTTTATCCCACTATTCATTACTGTTTTTTTAGTCAGGTGCCTGAATACAAATAATCTTACGAGCCTCATGATGAGATTGAACGTCTCTGACAGCGCAATAAATGATATAGATAGTAACTTCAGAGTTTTTGACTGCACTTTAACGAGGCACGAAATTCTAGTCCTATCACCTATGTGGCTGATATAAGCGGTTCTAAAAATGGCAAATTATCCACAAAATGAGGCGTCGAACGAACGATATGGATCATATCGTAATCTAATCTAACGCTTATGTGCATTTCCATGTCCGGCTCGGTCCGTATATAGATCAAGTTTTGCAGCTGCTTCTTATTCGCTTAATTGGCTTTTTTTTCACGGCCTTTTTTTTCAATTCCAAGAAGAATGCATTTTACCTGAAAAATACACGGAGAGCAACGCCACGGACGATGTATGAATGGTCTTATAATCAATTTACATAAAATGTTTAGTTATCGAAAATATGCAAGTTGAAGACGTCAACTTAAATTGGAAAGATTTGTAGACGGTGATACGCTTTATTGATTAGAAACGCTTACATACCGCAAAACAATCCAGCATACGATACATTTAGCGCGAAGAGCCTCTGATACATAGAAAATAGCAGTCGCGTAGTATACATTGCAATGAGATGGGTGTCGTAGGGTCATTTGAGCATCACAGCGGATAAAGGATTTCGTTGATTTTTTCGAAATAGCGGAATGTATAGAGATATTTATGAGCCACGAGAGCATCGCGATGTGAAGTAGCTCAAATGCAAACCTTTCATAATCGATGCGAGCAAAATATCTATGCGCTTGCGTCACATCAATACCTACAAATCAGCGGTATACTTGCAAGCAGATGGGATGTATCTTCCAATAGTCTTGTCGTTGCTTTGTACGTAGTAAAACTTACCATCAATGTCGATCCAGTAGATGATAAACTGTAGCGAGATTGTTCGCAACCCGAACATGCGAAATTACATGCTTGCGACAATTAATCTCATCTTCGCGCGTCTTTTGGTGGAAAGCTGCCATTGTACCACAGGTAAAGTCACGGCTCGTGTCCAACATGTTGACATTCAGTGTCTATTGAAAGCTTAAGTTATAGAACATGTGCATTAGCTTGTATATGAATCAGTCCTTCGTTTCGACTCACGGCCGCGACACAGAGGATAATGTAGGTCTTGTGCGAATTGAAGAAGACTGCAAATTGAACTACTGTGGCTTTTGCATCATTTTCTCTTCTTCCTGTAGCATTCTTTGGGAGAGCAGCTATCATTTATTATCTCCACTGGAATACAATAATTCATCAGAGAGTATTCTTTACAGCTTCCTGTACAAACATGACTGCAGTGGTGGATACTCCGAGATTGGATAGCACGCGTAGCAACAAAGCTTAAAATGAAGAAGATGCAACACACGAGTATCGTCAAAATATATGCGCAGCTTCTACAAAAAGGTGGAGCTTAAGAGTAAGGTGGACCAATTATCTGTTTGCAAGTGCCGGTTTGCTTTTCACACGAGAAAGCGAAGCTTTGCAGTCACGACGATTTGGACCGTGCAGAGCACTATCGTCCGCAATCACTTCCGTGCTATAAGTGAGAGTCGGCATTCGCGTAGACGATGACGATTCCGGCATTTCGACATAGAAGAGGCTTCATCTTCGCCTTCATAATTCAGATACGTATGTAACTTTCATTATACACGTTCTTGAAAAGAAGACGGACTTTGAGCATATAATTATCCAGTTTCTAGCCGTTTGTCATGAGATAGATAGAAAGAAAAGACGAGTCAGCTTCTCGAATTATTGATGATTCGAAAATGCACGTTATCGACTCCAGTGAGATTACTGACTTGCTCACTAATCGCTCTCAGAGTCTAATAACTCTACTATGCGAGCTGGTCACGTGTGGCGGGTAAAGAACTACACTGCATCCGTGTTTCATGGCTAAACTAGCGCACTGTGATGCAAGCTATTGAGCTATGTGTTGATGTTTGTGAAGCAGCATAATGTTGCGAGATTGCGGTATTGATAAGAGGCTTCTCTCTCGAACGCCGAAAATACTATCGCACTGGACACCGTTGGCGATGAGGCTAGCTCAGACTCGACCGCTATACTACAGCACATCGTACGCGGGAAACAATCGATGTCACCCTACGCTTACAAGTCCAGATGGCCGAATGAAGTACTGGCCAATTTTCAGCTTCATTGAAAATAGACTGAACGTACTGTATCTCTATACTCAGTCGAGTTTTAGAAGACAGCACAGGAGATTCTCCACTCGACGTTTCTAGAGTCAATTTGATGATCATGGAGATTAATTGCGTTGCAAGCTGTGCGGTCTCTTTCCCCGCAATGCGACTAACGTCGGTAGAGAGTCGTCGAGTCGTTTTTAGAAAATATGGCGCTGCTAGAGTCTAATCAGATAACCTTCCTGCATGAAATAGAGACAGAAAAACGAAAGAGCAGAATTAGATGCTTTTACGTTTTGCTCATACTTCAAAGACCAGCGAATGCGAAGGAAATGAGCCTTGTATTGAACATTAATTGCGGTGAGATCAATGCAAGTGTACAATGTACGAAGCTGCCTATAGAGAAGAAGGAGACGCACGCGGTGATGCAAGAAAATCCTTGCTGCCCACATTGTTCCCTCTATGAATCGCTTCACGTCTCATTACTTCGTATTCCATATCAGGGTCTCTCTTTGACGCTCGCGGGGTAAACGTATCCGCGATGCTTTTGTCTTATAGCCGTTGCCTTCGTCTGTCTTTCTCGGCCTGCTTTTGTGCTTTTTTTTGTCCTCTCCGAACAATTCTTCTCTCCTTCTTCCCGACACGCTCTTGTTCGCGTTGTTTCTTTCCTTCTGGCGCTGTTCTGAATGATGGAAATTTAAATATGGATCGTTTTACACCCAAGCTCTTCCCCCTTCCTTGACGACTTTGTCGAAAGAAACCTGCTAAAGTCGTATGATCCTCGCATATAGAGAACACGAGACACAATACCAACACTCCTCTGCGCAACAACGTTTGTTTTATTACAGTGATAGACAATGTTGTAGGACGTGCTTTTGAGAGTGAGAAGAAATTGGGGAATGAGAACTTGTTGGACGCACTCGCAGGATGCGTAGGTACGTCCCTAGTCGCCACGTCAATGTTAAACCCTCTGTCGAACGAGGACATGGCAGTGTACTATCCTGTTTGCTGACGTCATAACACGTATGAGATGGCGATGAGAGCGCAACCAGATCGGACAATGCATATAAACGACACGTTAGCTGAAATTCGAATACTTCATTCTCGTTACTTCATTGAGACATTTCTCAACGAGTGAGGAGTATAATGCAAAGATCGCATTTCCTCAAGAAACCTGTTCACCTTCGAGCGTTCTTTTGATCCAATCACCGTATTTGTGAGTGTATGTATGTATCAGCAAGCTGCCGTTACTATGAGAGGCCTAAGGTAAATAGATGATTGTCATCTATTCATATTAGCAGTATGCTATATTCTTAGAGTCACGTGGTCGTGATGCAGATGACGGAACGTGTATCAATACATTCTGAACTCAAGGGATACAAAATCAAGTCTATCAGCATTGGCGTTGTGATTGCTGGTCCAAAGTGTACTTGTACATGAGTAGCCTTCCATCTCCGACTCAAATCATTTATAATATTTTATGATTTGGCTCAAATGTGTGCGTCTTTCGAGCGTTCTTTAGTGCTTTGCGATCCTGTGTTCCTATTCTGTAAATTCTCCGATAGATGTGACCAATCAAAGAATATTTGCCGGCTTTTTTTTCATTGGATATTTCTTAATGTTAGTTTTCATTTCCCCCTCATCTTCGCCTTGTACATCTTCGCTGTTTAAGCCTGTCAAGATCCGATAGGATGCTAAGCAGGAAAAGAGGGGAATGTGAGTCGAGAAGTTTATACCACCATTCCGGGTTTCTCTTCCGAAGTCGTTGATAGTGGTCAGCCGCTCAAGTGGTTTAGTTCTTTGATGCCGTCATGAGTAGGATAAGTGTCCCTTTATAGAGTGCACGAAGGTTCCTTATATGACCCTAGTATAGCGATCACGTCATTCTTCACGCCATTGATACTACGTTTATCGAGTACTTAGCGATGCAATACGCTGATGGTTGACGTATCAGCACAGGATAAGTAGGAGTGGACCGATACCTGCGTGTCGTTCGGTCGTTCGGCTTAATCTCTACGGGGTAGAAATTCGAATTGAATCCTTGACTTGATTTCATGTTATTACAACTATGGATCGTGAGCACAAGAGATCGTTTTTCTTCATTTCTTTCTCCGATACTTCGAACTGGTTTGCTCGAGAAAAGAAGAACAAATGATAAGCACAGGAGGCAAAAGCTACCCAGACGAAAAATACTCCTATTCATGATTTCCTCATTGAGATCATGCTATAGTCTTGCTACATAACTAATCTAAGTATAATCTAATAGTGATGCACACCATTCAGAGGAGTGGGGGTACCGAGAATTTCCATTATGCTGTTCGCCTGGAATATATATCTATCTTATACTCTTATGAGTTTTTGACCACGTGAATATCACCTCAGCTATCAGTCTGAGAGGCAGACATTTATTCAACTTCCGCTTGAGTGTACTCAAGCCTCTGCCCACATTTGCGGAATTCGAAGCAACGAGATTGGGCCTGGGATTCGTTTGCTCTACCTTCGGACCCACCGTTTTGATGTAGCAGTAAGGCCTTTATTTTCAAATCTGAAGGTTGCTGATTCGAATACTTTATGTAGAATATTGGGCATCGGATGGGTGGGGAAGGATTATTCCTAAAAGATATCTATGCACTCCATGAATCATGGACATGCCAAGATCGCTAAAAACTACAGCAGATAATAAATGTGTAGGAGATCGATAGGGAGGTTGGAGCGTTACATACTACGCAGAACAGGAGAACACCGTTACCCGGTGTACCTTCTGATCGGGGCTGGCTAGAGTATCAGGATTGGCCTATTTATTGACAATGGAAATTGGTCAGACATTGACCCGCATTCTAATGGAAGATTATTAATTTTACTCCTCCGGGATCATGGCTACCCGGTTTACAAATCTCTTTTGAATAGTCGCATGTTTCAAAAGTTTACCGATTTACCAGAGGAAACTTTCGTGTGATGGACACGTACACTAATTCGTGGGAACAACTTTCGTGCCAGTTAGTCACAATCCTGGGTTTAAAAGTACTAATTCAGTGAGTACGGAATGTTGGAGCGCCTTTAATGCCTGAACGTAGTTGAAGTAGATTTGAGATTGAACGGAAGGGTATATTATGATTTCTCCGCGGAAAGAGTTGTGAAAATTCTCCTCAATATCTTTCGATATGCAAAGTTCCCGAAAGAATTTTCATTTCGACGTGATAAATTTTCGGTACGTCCCTCACGTGCCAACAAGCATCGGTGCGTGCGAACAAATTTCTTCCGGCAAACAACTCCCACCTTGCGGGGTAAGAATGATCTTATTCCAACAGAAACGAGCTCGACTCGGGCAACCTGAATCTTACTGCTCTTCTAAACGAGCACAATGATGAAGGAGAATTTAAGGCACCAAAAGAGGCATTCATGGCACGCTCAAAATGAAAACAAAACGCCAAAGGAGCCAATAATGGTGGATAAGAAAGTGGAACAGGAATTATCCGATCCAATTACGTAACAGTTCAACCTACTTCGACAACATCGCTCCACCCTTATCTCCTGACTTTGTAGCATCCCGCTCCTCTCTCCGAGTACCCTGAGAATAAATCAATGCTCGTCAGCACCAGCACCAAGCGAGTGGTATGGAGATGTACATGTCAATGAAATTCGTGAAAATTTGTCATCTTTCTAGTGGCCACGTCCTGTCACAACACTAAATTTGTTGTGTTGAAGAAACCAAAATTCACGATCACAACCAATCGCAATCATTTCATCTTTTACTGCATTCAAAAATGCGGCACCAAATGTTTGTCAAAGACCACAAACGGTACTGTTATTCATCCAGCTCAGATTCACAGTAACGGTGTGATGTAAATCCCTACTTCAGACTTTCCGGGCTATACAACAGCTGAAAAACGCACCTATCAAAGCATTCGAGTCGCTGTTTCGTTTTCTATTTACGGTGTACCGTTGTACAATCACAACGTACATGCACGGGTCAAGGCCAAGGGATGAGGGAGAGTCTATGATTTGTTGCTCTCCGAAACTTTCCGATCGACCGCAATACATCTCGTATTCGGTGATTTCAACACACCACGCGATCCATCTATCGTTGCTTCGAGTGGAACAATTCGACACGAACCAAGTCGATTCGCGTGTTCAAATGGCTTTCGCAATTGGGTGTGGTAGACTCTTGGCGAATGCAACATACGACTGACAGATTATATACAGGACCATTAAAGCGCAAGAATCGACTTGATTACATCTGCATGTCTGTTGAACTATTGGATGTGGTTTGCAAAGACTCCAAATATTTCCGTCCACGACATGCAGGAGACCATCTGGCATATACAGTAACTTTTGCAAATGCAACTCAATCTCCACGGAGAGGATACTGGAAGCCTTTATTACAACTAGTAAAATATCCTCAAGTTGTCGAAGCAATCGAATGGAAGCGAACTTGGTGCTCGACCAGTTGCGGAAAATCTCGAAATCGAGGAAAGAAGTGTGAAAGCTGGAAGACGAAAGTCAAGAAACAGCTTCAAGGAATTAAAAAAAAAGATTGCAAAAGATATTTTACGTGATTTTGAGTCTAACGCTCGTGTTTTGGAAGCCGCAGTAGCTCGATATCGCACTTAAGACACCAATCAGTCAAGTCATTTTTACAAATCGAGTCTTGAAAATTCAGGATTTCGGTCATAATAACGCCAAATCCAACCAAGATGAGAGCTTTGATCATCACGTCAAGCATATGCAAAGCTCCTCCAAGCATATTCTACTCCCTCCGGATAGTTCTTGTCAACGCGTGCCGATCTAACATGTCATAAATGTGGCTCCGTGACATCGAGCCCGAGGGAAATTAATGACACATTCAGAAATCATTTGAATGGTGTCGTGGGCTCTCTCTATGGCTCCGAGACCAACTCCTATGATTCATTCGAAAGACGTAGAACAGGCCACTTGATTCGAATTAAGTTTTTCCTGTGTTGGAAGAGCAAGACCGTCCTTCAAACTCGCTTAAGTACGACAGAAATGGCTGACCCTATAAAGTGCATGTGGAGTAGTCCCTCTCCAGGTATGATGGACGACCAACTACATTTTATCAGCTTGACCCGGTAACGTTCGGCGGGTGTCTAGATCGTGTTCGTACATCAACTGGAATATCTTCGTTCGATCACAACGTCACTCGGCAATCACCTTGTTGTAGAAAAGGATCACGAGGTGATCCTGGCAACTACCGACCAATCACACTACTCCTTTTCGTTTTTTTAGGACACTTCTGAGTATTGGCGCATCGATTGCAACGATTTTTTTTCCAATATTGGCCCATCAAGATAAAAGAGCATTTGTGCGAGGAAGGCTGGGGCATCACCATATTCGACATCTCACCAACATTCAAGACTTGGTCACATTATGGGTAGAAAGTGTATGCGACTTTTCTCGAGTTTGAGAACGTTTATGATCGAGTCAATTGGACGTACATGTTTCGAGTTTTGGAAAAAATGGGCGTTGGAGAAAGTTTCGACCGAGTTCATCTTCTGTACACCAAACCGAAGATGCAGTTGATGCTCCATGGAACTATCAAAGCGTCCATTAAACCACAACGTAGAATCAGAAAAGGCGATCCTCTCTAAGCATTACATTTTGTGATATCAATCGAATCATCAATGGCACCACGGTCACTACTGGGTATTTTTTCCGATCGGTTCTATATTGGTTTTCGAAACACCAACTGGTATTTTGACGCAACTCGAACTCGTTTAAGTTTATTGCGATGGATCTGGTGCGAATCCCAACTTGATCGAACCATCATTGCTCTCGTTGAATCGGACTATGCCGTGACCACGTTTTCCAAATCTAACCATTATGGGTCCGGACGATTCGATCAAGTATTTCAGTATTTAATTCGGCCAGACACCACTTTCAATGGTTATTCAAACTCTCGACAAGCATTTTTATGATGAGTTTGGTTTAGGGTTTAGACGTACACGAACTACTCGTGATCGACTACTGGTTGCGGAGACGATGTTTTGACCACGTATGTGGCGTTATAAGATGAACGTGGAGATACCTGCAGAGAGTATTCGACAGTGGCAGTAGATGCTGAATTGATGTGTGCTTGGTCGGAAACACAAAAAATATTTGAAACACGTTCACGTGAACAACAAAGAGTTTCTATATTTTCGTCGACAAGATGGTGGAGTATGAGTTTCTTTTTTCGTGGGCGGCTGAAGCTACAACGCATTCAATTCCTCCATAAGTTCGCATCCGATGCATCGAAAATTATTCCTACGAACTGATCAACAGCTTCGACGGAATTATTACAGCTTATACAACCTTCCTTTGGACCACAAAAGCCGATTGGTACATTCACCATCGCACCACATCGAAATGGGAAAATGGTTCAATGGGAGAGCCCAGCTTCTTGGTGAAAACCGCATTAATAATGTAGCATCAGATGGATTAAACCATTGCAATTTCATATTGGAATGTTCTACAACGCCCTCAGTACTATATGGAAGAACCGATTTGGTTCCACTGCGACCAAGCATTACATTATGAAGCTGCAACCCGTAATCCCAGTAGATAAAACGCTTAGCACAGACTTGGCCTGGTGCACGAACCACATCGCACATTTTGAAATCATTCGTTACAGCTTTCGAGATCCGAAGTCTTTAAAACGTTTTTCGAGAAAGTGACACATGTCCAACGAAGGAAGCTTTCGTCGACATTCATTACAGCGACGAAGAGCAGAATATATCGGATATGGCTGAAGAAAAGTTATCGAGTCGAATTTATCGTGAAGTCACGCAGATACCACGGCTTATCCACTCGACGATTGGTCTCATCACCTGGGTCAACCAAACACAAGTGGCAGATCGTTTTATATGGGAGTACAAAGAAAGGAGAGGAGACATTATTTTCCATCTATTCTATGCTCTCAACTCTCACGAATCGTCCGGAAACATCCCGGACCAACTAAGAGTCATCCGATGTCGACACGTTTCTCATCACGAGAGAGATCGGACGCAATGGATTCAAAACGAGTTGGAATAATTATGGCTGCATCCCGGCATCTTCGCACAAAAGTGTCTTACCGATTTTGGAGATACAGTTTCGTCTGGACTTTTGGATGCTGCCAGTTCGATCTCGTTTCTGGTTTCAAAGTATATTCAGCCCGACATTATATTGTGCCCATAGCATTCGTGTGGGGCCGTGGAATCTATTCAACATCTCTTTCATAATTATCAGCAAAAGATATCTGATTTATGGTTTGCATTGCAACCGGTGGCGCTGCACTTCTTATGGACCGATCGAAATCATTGTTTATTCGATCAGTGATCAGCAACTCCGACAATTCCAGCATTTTCCGTGATCTACGCCAAGTCTAGTGCTCAGAATCGGTACTTTTGACAAAAGTAGTACGATCAAGGCGAATGCATTTGGCTTGCACAGGTGTTGTATTCACTCGCAACGCAACGAAAGGGTCATTAGTTGGATTTTTCTGAAGTCGAAGCTCATTGCTTCTGGTATGGCACCGGGAAGTAGAAGGTACGAGTGTAACTCCGAACCCAGTACTAGTTGCATGGCTACGTTCAACCTAGTGTGGCGCGCATCAATCTAGAAAGCACGGTACTTTTGGACATGTTATATCATTTAGACGCCAGACACGGCCTCGTATTCTGAAGTTTTTACGGCTACCGCAATACAGGACTATCAGCGAGAAGACATAAATTAGTTCGCACAAATAATTTCACGAAACGGTTGTGATATGTATACGAATAAAGATAGCCTAGACATTTAGAGATTTCAGTTGGTCTAATTATATAGACAACTTGAAATGAGCTGGCGCGGTCCCATGGCAGCCTTTTATGGTTTGGGCGCTGCACCCGCCTCGATATCAATTGTCGTGCCGCGCGCACCAGGCGGCCCGATAGGAAACGTAGCCAGTTGTGGTAGGGCTACACAACTAAAGACATATTGGATACGCCATGACGTCACTACGAAGCTTCTAGAATATATATAACGATAGGCTTAAAGGTAGCACAGAGTAGCAAACTAGGACCTAGGTCTTTTCAGTTAAGGATATACCAAGCGAAGTAAAAGTATCCACATCAATTTTGCAATGCACAGCTAACGAGACGTACTTGTGGACCGACATTGCCAATTGGGCGTGGAGTGTGATGAATTTACAAGGGTACAAAAACTCTGAAGTTTTATTTGGGTGGTGAAGTATGCATCAATCCACGAGAAGTCCCTTTAGAAGAGTTTTCAATGCTTATTATGCGGTGAATGATGAAACAAGAAAAAGCATATCCGTGCAGCATTCTCTTGACTGACATTTTGATCAGCTAGTCGTGCAAAGACGCAGGCCTCAGTATCATCATCAGCGATGGAAGCATTTTGATTTTGTAAATGCATCGGGGGCATCATAAGAAGTACGTGAAGCAAATGAATTATTCAAAGGGTAAAAAGTCAGACTGAAGGGGTCAATGATCTCGTGCATGGATAACCAGGCGGCTGTGAGTAACTTTCTCAACGAAGCCACTTTAATGAAGGCTAAACTCATTGATGAGCGCCTAGAAACGTCACAGCTTGCATGGTGAAACAATTATCACACGAAGACACGCGCATACATCGAAGGTGATGGCCGAGCTGCAGAGAATGGCGTTTTCAACACCAAATTTTTCAACTGGGACAGATATGGAAGTTACGTAATTGAATGGTGCAAGTTGAAGATTAAACAAGTTCAAGTGCGACCAAAAAAGAATTCTAAGGACCTAAAGTAGTGCTCTAGGTTTCTAGTCGCACTTGGTTCTTGGTGTTCACGATAAAATCGGATTTTATTTTGCAAAATGTAAACGCGGATTCATCAATTTTCTACAAGTACACCATCTTTTTTTTGCTATCCTTCCGCGACAGTGTCGCTGTCCCTCCGAGGCTTACAGCAGTCTGGCCTGTTTGTGCAATTTTGCACAGCTATCTGTTATAATCGACCCAACTGCTGGATTACGGATAAGTATGGTACACTTTCCCTGCAACTAGTGATTCGATGCGTCAACTGTGACCATTTCCCAGTGACGAGTAAAAGCTGTGATTTTCAACGAGGCAGTACACACACTCCTTCTCTAGATAAAGTAAATTAGATCCTCCAAAAAGTGAACCTTGACAGGAATGCGATCATTGCGTATATTCCGTCGTGGTGGCTGGTAGAAAATAAAACATCACAGTGTCTGGCAGATACGTCAAATACTGTTTGTACGGTCAAACTCTATCCGAATTGCATTACGTGTAGACGATTGCGTCGGGCGCATTAGCCCGTTCAGGCAATCTTTTGTAGCAGAGAAAAGCCCCTCAGACTCGATGATTGTGATATCGGATCGGTATAGAACGGGCTTTCCATGGACCTCGAACCACTGCACCATATTCGCCGAGGAGATAAGAGTTCGTAAGAGGTGTATGTAATTTCTGACATGCATCGTATGTGTCGTGGATTATCACCTGGGACAGACAGGATCTAACAAGGCGGGATGCGCATAAAGTCTATATATTTGATATCTTTTGCTAGCGATAATGAGTATCTTGATTTCGTACTCGCCATTTCTGTTTTTACGCTCGCAAATAAGCATATTTACTGCGAGAAGTCGTGGCATGGCATCCTTGGAAACTCATGAAGCGAGATAGATAGACGAGCAATCGCCGAATCGCTAAACAGAGATGAAGAGAACCATGATTCGATAACAACGCATCGTTTCCCGTTCAATGAAACGTATATTGTATATTTACGCATCAGTGCCTCTACATCATTTTAAACTCGCTTCGAATCTTAAGCGTCCCAAATCGCTGCACGTGCAAGACATACTGACGCTTAATCGAACTAGCGGGCCTGATTAGCAAACGCGCCTGTCGACAACCTGTCCAGGAGAAGTGTTTGCAGTCATGTATAAAGAGAGTCTCTGGCAGGGACTTACATTCCTTGGATTGCGAAACTATAGTTCTTTGGCAGCTCTGCAGTGTTTGGAAATCGATACCAACAAACGCGCTGCTGTAGGAGCATCGTTTTAGTTGTCCAACATTTGAAAGCTCGCCCCATAACGTGATCTCGATAAACTGCACGTGCTAAATGTATTCCACTAAGAGATTATGCCTGCTGTATAACTCGTGTCTCGTCCTGTTTATGAAGCTCTTTAACCGAAGTTGGAGCCTCAATGGACCTTTCATACGATCAAATATACCAATAATTGTATAAGAGTTGTAATTGAAAGCTTGAAAGATATGTCTACATCGCCGTGATCGTCTCTTGTAAGCATAATCTTCATCACAAACCTTCCCAAACCATTTCTCTTCGCATGCTTATGTATCGTACGTATCCTTAAGTTTTGCATGGCTGACGCACTTATGAGTGGTGGTAGAGAAGACATTAAAAAAGGCTCATGTCCACCGAAGGGAAGCGAAATATGGAATAAAAGACGAGCGTGAGAAAAGACTTTTGATTTTACTATTTCTTGCAAGGATTATTAGCTGAATCTTCCACAACTAAAAATATAAGTAAAGCTTCTCCGACAGTTGCATCATCAAAAATGAATTCCGGTTTGTGTGACCTTACGTATTCTCTGACCGCATTTTCATAGGGGCTATTCATATACCCATGTTGACTGAACAACTTATGAAGCGGGAAATTATCAGGAATCTTAGTAATATCACCAGCTCTAGAGACTCCTAAGTTATCGAAAATTTTCTTCTGGTATTCTACAAGTCGGCCTTTGCAATATGTAGGCAGTTTTTGTAAACAATGATTTGTGAACTTTTTAGATGGGACGTCGCAACCTTGAGGCTTTAGTCCTCTTACACAATCTCTTTTGTAGACTTTACGAAGTCTCTCATCCAGTTGCATCATACCACAAACAGCTCCAGGGTTGAACGATACTGGATCCTCACCAGCTGTGTTTGCTATCAGATGAAGAGCAGTGAGTGCCATAAAGTTAACGACCAGAAGCTTTGGAGAGATCATGAGTTGAGATGCTTGTTGGGAAATTGAATAGTGAACGACTTGGAAAGTGTGATGAAGGTTCCCAACCAGTTTAGGACATGGTTATTACACCAAGCCTTTTCATACATGACTACTGGAAAAAATAGGCTATACAGGTAAAAACGCACAAGTGAACAAGCTTATACGAATAGATGAGCTTGCAACTGGATGATTTGGCTGTGTAGTATGGACTATACTTGGTTTACCTGTCATAGTGCATAGGGGTCAACGTATCTAGAGGGTACTGCATCATGTTCCGTCATAGAGGAAAGGAAGACAGCGCATCAGCGTATATCATCTTGCGTCATAGGTTGGTAAAACCAACACATCAGTGTAAGTAACCCTATAGATGCGCCAGGGATCAAATCAGTTGTATCAAAGTTTGTTCATGCAATTAGAATACGTAAAAAAGCAGCTCCCATTTGCTGACTGTACACTTCATTTCGCATAATCGAGCAGTAAGAATTGGGTCAGCTACTCTCCTACATATACGAGTGTTGTTAAACATCCGCTAGTTCGGTAACATCGGTTTTTTTACGTCAAATGCGACCGGAGAATCTATCGCCTCTGTTTGTGCCTTCATGATAGACGGTTGCTGCCTCGTGCTATAAGAGAAACCGCATAAGAAAAATATATATACGCTTATATGATTGCACGTATTCATATGGATTTGATTAATTCTGAACACTTGCGCGTAAATTAGCTTTGTCGAGTAATTAAACGAGCCACGCCATCTAATTCATCTCCCTCGGGTGCTCATTTGAAAGGTTATTCGCCTCTTCTCAATTATACGCCGAGCTGATTGTGCAGTACTTTGTTCTCTTATTTCATTGAGAGGGGAATTAGATCCACACACGCTTTTTGGCGCGACAAAAACACACCCGCAAAACACACAGATTTCACGAATGACTATCCGTCAATATCGTTCACGATAATTTAGACGAGTACTGAGATAATTCGAGCAGTGGCCCACTCTCGATTCTCAGAATGTTGTTTCCGATCTTGGCGACAACCAGTTATAAATGATTCATACAGATCGCACATTTTCGTTAATTTCAAATCACAAATGATAATTCGCAGAGGTTGCCAAACTGCGCAGACAATTCATAATATCAAACAACGTAAAAAGTAATTTATGACAATGAATCATTTATGACAATGAAACCGAATACCCAGAGAATTCACTGTATGCGTGACACGGATTCCGGCACCTACAAATTCTAAATCACGTGATAGATTCCTTGAGCCTTGGCCAAAGAGACTTTCGGAATAGAGAGGTACATGAACGTTTTCTTGACTGTAATTGGAGGGAGCGTCATTCATCATGGTATAAATGTCTTCTGGACGGATATGGCTGCTGTAGCGTCAAATGGACCAAAATCGTATATATAGTTCAGTATGGAAGAGGTAGTAGCGCCTCGCGTCTACGGCTGGTATGGAATGGCACGTAGCGCATCACTGATCTCATCGGAGTCTCTACTGCAGTGTGAGCGAAAATCCAAATTCCGAGAGTGGAGCTTCGTTGGGAAGTGCTTGACGGGGATACTCATGTCCGGAAGACTGTATTTTCACTCCATTGTAGCGAGCGTTTGAGGCGAAGCGCTCTTTTGGTAAGCTTTCTTTTTTAAGTGTTTGCTTTTACGCGTTTTCTGATCCTCACAACTCTTACAATAGCCATACATGAACAGTAGCGATGTCGGAATGAACGGAGAAAAGGATAACTATTGTTGCTCGACTAATGGAATCCAAATGAAAGTCAAATACTTTACGACTCAATTATCAAGTAATCGCACATGGGGAACAGAAGACAGGATTTCGCATTTCATACGAATCTCTCTGTAAAACCGCATATTGTGTTATCCACTGAACAGAGTGAACAGATCCGTACATAATCCACCATTTCGTGTAGATTGTGAGATTATTCTCAGATTACTCCATGGGCTTTCTCTACTGCTTGATATACCTTATTTTCGTTTTCTAAAGGTCGTGGCTTCCAAAATGCCATGTTGAATCCCTGTGCTACTTATTGTATCACGTGAAGCCAGCAGTATGGTGTCCACGTTCTTCTACTGAAACAAGACGTGGGCATGGCGCATTGGTGGCACTTGTAAATCACATCTCAGTCGTACATGAAAGCAACATTCTCTCCGAACATAAAGCAAATCCAGTGCATCTTATTTGAGTGTTGTTTCTCTATCAAGCCGACACACGTAATTAGTTCACGAGGAAATCCTACTAGAAATGCAAGTTGACTACTGCCAAAATTGCAATGATCAAGTACGTCAATACCTCTGTAAAGTGCGTCAAATGAAGCTGAGAGTTATCCGATTCTATATAGCTCTATAAACCTTTCGATTTCGTGGGCGAGTTGATAAATAGTACAAACAGAGAAATCTCAGTGCAATGAAAGTATTTATCGGAGATTTAAGAAACAAACTCTTTTTCTGTGCCGGCAAAAGGTACATCACAAGTCAGATAACAAAGTGAGATGAGGGATCTGAACAATGCGTAAAGTGTGTAATTTGTGTACTGTTGATTCCGTCTCTTTTCATTTTGAAAGTCAGTACTGTGGAAGCGCTGAATATATAAAGCCCATTGTATCGCAACTCATTTCTATGACTGCAAAGTTCACGGACATAGCTATCGAGTCGTATATTTGCAAGAGAATGTATCCTCGAGAGATGAGAAAGGCGCCATTCATGTACTAATTTCGAGTTTCAAAGACTGTGCTGGCTGCCTTCATTCTGAATGTTTGGAGTTCCTCATAAAGCTTCAAGTAAATGAGTTGCCACCACATTTGGAATACAAATGTAAGATGTCTTTGTACACTAATTTCGTTACAATGTGGCTTAATGTGGCATCGTGCCACATTATCAAGGTTTTCCTGAGCATGGTCTCTCACACCTATGGCAGTATCCAATTCATTGGCATTCGATTGCTGAATATCATTTTAGATTTTCGACCGATAAGCGCGACCGGGTTCTGTTTTTGCGAACACGAATGCACATTGATCGGCTTATTCATCTCATATGCTAAGCCTTTAAGTTGTACCAAAACAGCCTTTATTTGTAATTCTCAATTGTATTCTGTATTATCACGAATGATATCGCTCTCTCCACTAAGTACGATTCTCATCTTGTCGTGCATTTCTTTATAGCGCAAAGGCTCGGTAATGTCGATTCTTTGCCAGTTTTGCTAAATATAACCTCGTAGTCGTTGGAGATGGAGCTAGAGGCTACGTAGCTGTTATCAAAGCCACCCTATTTGAAAAGAGACCGCCTGAATCAAGTCTCTTGGTTTACTTGGTGGACCTTGTCTTAACCCCATCCAAAGCCTTTCTCCACTCTGAATGTGCTGGGTACTGGAGTTATTACATTACAGCTCTGATCCGTCTATAGACGTTGAGTGCAAATGTCCATGAGGTCGAGTACTAGAATCATGTGTGTCCTGGTCTTGACATCGAATTAGGTCGAGAATGGGCAAAAACACTTTCGAAACAAGGTTTCCAGTTCCAAAAATTGCGACCTCGACCGAAGTGAATGGAGATAGTGCGACAAAGACCCGAAAGGAGGGAATGAGACCAGTATGAAGCGTAGTGTCGTCCTGGTAGCCACCGGGCGTCGACCATTAATGAATGGCTGAGAGTATGGGTACTCAAGGGACGGATTCAAGTCGATGATTATTTCCAAACTGCGATTCCCAGTATCTATACGAGTAGTGATGTGATTACTGGTTCGATGTTGGCTCATAGGGCTGAAGACGAATGATTGAAGCTGTTGAAATATGTTGGGAAATCGTGGCATCTGAATTACATTGCGATCCCAGGTGTCATTGATACTCATCCTGAAGTTGGAAAAGAAGGATGTCCATACAATGTCGTCGAATTTCAATGATTTTAAACTTCCGTGCGCGTGCGGTCGATGAAACAGTTGGATTGAAAAATCTTGGCGCAGAAAGATAACGATCGTATTCTTGGCATTCATATCATGATAAACAATGCAGCTGAAAATGATAGCAGACAGGGTGCTTGGTATGAAGTATGGTGCAGCGACAGAAGACACACTGACTTCCACATCTACAATATCCACAACGCTCTTGGAATGATTAAAGTGCGACTCTAATGGATGCACAGGAGATACGCTCTTCGTCAAGCTGCTTCAACTCGGCAACCTCAGGTTGATGGACGAGTCGAATGAACCAATCGGAAGTAGAAACATTGCAAAGCGTATTGAGATGACGCCGAGATTGTCCTACCGGTCCAATACATATGAAGAGAAGAGCCGCATCGTAAACGAAAGGAATTTGCAGGAACTATGGGCTGGATGTCGGAAGTATCAAAAAAATTGACATATCACTTCGTTGAGAGCACGAAATTGCTGCGTCAATGAATAATTTCCCTCCTAGTAAGTGACACGATTAATGTCAAAGCAAGGCGTTTGTTGCCAGATTAAGGAAACAGTCAGGCGTGAAACGCTCCTGAGAAGTCTATTACTTCTTTCCAAAAAAAATAGCTCTAGCTTCTTGAAGAGAATTTCTTTGTAGGGGATCAAAACCCTTCAGAGTCAATTTGTGTTTTTCGACACCATCAGTATGCTCTCTACTCATTTTGAACGTCAGCTGCTTCAGCACTGCTATACCGAGAAGTATCTTATTAGCATCTTCAAAGTGTACTTCGTCACGTTTGACTTTCAATTGCAACCCAGATAATTCTAGAATAAGATCGTTGGTATTGCCTTCCTCCAGTTGTAGCAGTGGCATAGGAAGTATTGTTTCCCTAGAATCAGCTTCTATACCGACAACACAGACTGCAGAAATGAGCGCGGATTTGTCCGTTTGCTTGTCTTTGTTGTAGTGGAAAACATCAGCTTGTATTCTCCATGTGTTCGGAGTCGATGAAACGTATGTTGTAAAACTCTTTTCGTCCTCCTTGTCAACCTTCGAGGTAAATGAGAGGATAAACAAGCCAAATGATTCAACTTGTAACTCCGGGAAATTAGTGTTTGTAGATTCGCCCTCGATAATTTTGGAGCTGAGTTCCGGAAATGTCCAGGTCCCCCAAGTCTTCTCTAAACTTCTCATACATAGGTACATTGGCTCTGGCTTCCGACTAAGGTCATCTGTACCACATATCATGGGAAGTTTGAGCTTATTATCAGATTCAGCAATTCGTAAAATTGACGAGAAAAATCCTAGTGCAACAATATTAGGGACTCGAACTTGCTTCATAATGCCAAGGTGACTGCGGAAGGTGGAGTTAAATCAAATATGAACAAGAACACGGCTGCGAGAATAAGCCAGTTTACGGCTGTCGCGATGTCGTAGTAGAACCACTCTCACCCGTTAAACTTGATTGAAAATGGCGTCATCGCAAGAATTCTGTGTTGAAGTCACACCAAGCAGCTGTTTTGTGAGAAGGTTTTTACCCTTACGTACACGTCATCATCACGATTAGAATGACACATCGTTGATGTCTCAGCATTATATCAGGTGAGCGATTGTGTGTATTGCACAAATTCCAATTCGAATAGAGAGCTCACAGTTTCATTAACATAAATTGTCTGATACGTTGTATCGACTGTACAGCTAATGTCTTTGACGTGATATGTCGTATATTGCGATTTGGTTTTACTGAGGTTTTTCATATACTGCAAACACACGTCATCCCACAATTCAATGCAGTTGTCACCAAACGGCTTTATCGAAATGATTGTCATCGCTCTTCTCGACCGTAATTTTTCGTCAAACTTGTCAATAATTGAAGCAAACCTCATTGTGGACTGATTCTCTATGTCAAACGCTGTATAATCATTTGATTGATAAGAACCGATGAGCGTTGGAGGAGTGTGAAGAAAAGATAAACAAAGTCACACACTGTCAATCGATCGGCTTGTCATTCGCGTACTCCTTATTGACACGAAGATTACGATATCGATATCGGGTATCCCAGAGAGTAGCAGTTCCAATTCGTTTTCATCGAAAATGGAGATGAGATTCGGTGATACCGATTGATGAAATCCTTCGCAAAAATGGTCCATTTACTGTCGGATACCTGCCGCCATTCGATAAAGTGTCCACAACTTCACATGCGCCCTTTTATTCGCATCCTTCACGCGCACACTTTGTCCATTTGGGATCAAATCGACAATTTCCAATCACCCGGTATTCGAATGTGCCGCTGAAAAAGTCAATTCCAACCTCAACGATGGAATCGGATGCTTCAATATTGCATGCAAATTGCGATGATAGTCGGGATCAATCGCCTCCATGTCGTGATAGGAGATCACAAGCTAAAGCATATGTTTGTAAAACCATCTCGTAAAGTGTGCGTCAAAGAGCTGGCCATCTGCTAAGACTTTCCCAACCGCTTTCAGAATCCAGTGTAGCGGAGATATCAATGCATTCGGCTGAAATGTCGAAGAATCGGCTGCTGAGGTGAAGAAGACGTCATTGGTATTGAAGATCTCTCGAGCGAGCTACCTTTCGCATATGACGCCGCCTGTATCAATCTCTTCTTCTACGGTGAATGCAATGTGAAGCTTTCGACGTAATCCCTCGCTGCTGCGCATTCGGAGCGCGTAATACGAATCTTCAAATAGGTGATCACGAGCCGTACGCTCGTGAGAGCCGGCGATAATACGCGCCCGAAAGGTTGCTCGCAATGAAACACGGCTGATTTTTTTAGCAGCATCATCATTGACGTATGTAAGATAGAATCGTGCCTTAGCTCTGACAATTCCTTCAACGAAACATGCGACGCGCTAAATCGGCCCATGAACGCTGGGAAGAACGCTTCGGATAAAAGCCATTCGACGCTACCTCGAAACGTTTTTTCTTTTTTTGTCACTTTGTTTAGTTCCTTCCGTACAATCCTCCGTGCTTCGTCTTTTACCGTCGTCTTTGTACAACAGCGAGTAGACAACGTCCCACTTCAATTCTCCAGCACCTTCACAGATTCCGTAGCCCGCTATGCATTACTGACCATAATTTAGGGGATGATTGGACGAGTTGCATGGGACACTTTCTTGCAAAGCCAAAATCAGAAAAAGAAGTGCGAGCAGGGGCTGAAAATATTCAGCACGGATTTCTTCGGCTGATTCGGCTTTTTGCTTTGATGCTGATTCTCCTAGTGCAGGTATTTGGCTACTTGCCCTATGTGGACCGGAAAAGGCAATAGGAGATGAATTTATATGCTCACTGCTAGCATCTGTACGATAGCTTTTACAGTAAGATGATGGGTTAGAAACTGTACGCTCTCGGAGGAATCTGATAATGCAAGGGACTTACATTGACCACTTCATCCAGCTTGGTCTTCGAGTTAGCTCAACTCTCAAGGTCGGCGTCTTATTCGGCTACTGTTTAAGCGCATTCGTATTATTCATGTGGAAGAATGCTTCCCGAGCTTCGTTGGCGATAATAGCTGGACTCGATGTCTCGTGCGCTCCCTTATTGGCACAGAACAAATTGGGTGGCCGATAAAACTCCATGAAACGTTGCTGCATCAATTTACAAGGCTATAATATGTGAAAGCTATCTCTACCAATGTTTTGCTCTCACAGAATGTAAGCAACAGTAGTTTGATATAATTCCCGATACTTAATTGTGTAAGCCTGCAGATGATACGGTGCACGACACTTACAACTACGGCTACAAATGGATCTAGATCCACTGGATCTGAATCTTTTTTTCAGATCCAGATCCATTTAGCAAATAGATCCAATTATCAGATCCAGATCCACTGGATCCATTTGCAGCCCTACTCATAACCATCAGTTAATTCTGAGGTTGAGTGTGAGTTGGGTTTGGTTTTTTGTTGTTGTTGTTCTTTTTGTTTTCGGTTGGTTGTTGCCGTGTTCCCGAGGCTAATGCAGCACCCAAATCCAAGCAGTAAGGACCATGTTGACCAAAACGTGGTCGTTCCGTTAGAATAGGAGCATTTTTTTTTCCCCCGTACTGGGTAGAGCTGTTTGTCGTAGGCGATTTGTTCAATCACTTTACCAACTCTAACCAGTTGTTGGGGACACGTCGAACACCCAAAGTAGACTCTCCATGTCGACATCACCACTTCTTTAGTGGGAATCGTCTCGCGAAAGGTGTCATACACCACTTGACACCCGAGTTTGTGAAGAGCGCGGAGAATGTTGTTCCGTTCTTCCTCCACGCCCACACCGAAAACATCGAGGTAGTACTTTGTTTCAAGAGTATCAAACTCCCGAAAAAAATACTTTTCCCCAAGGATAGTTACTGGCTGACACTCCAACTGTTGGCAGGCATCTGCCGTGGTGACCATCACCCTGATGTTTCCCCTAGGCATTTTGAATACCTGAGCGATGGAACGGCTCTCCAGTAAACTTTCAAAGACCGGATTGCCGTGGTCTCGCATCAGGGAGGATAACATTTTTCCATTTGGAGTACGGGTGAAGGACTGACCCGTCTCCAAGACCATTGGGAAGGTTGCTTTCCCGATTTGGAAAGGTCTTGCTACTTCCAGTTTCGCAGACAACACTGACCAATCCGGGTGCTCCCCATCAGCATATAGCTGCAGTATAGCCTCGATATCCGAGGCTTTAGGCTTTGCGAGCTCCACGCGAAATTTCGCCCGAGCTCTATCCCGGTCCTTACGCAAGGACTCCTGTGACTTGATCAGGTCAGCAAGTGTGGGACTTTTAGTCTCGTCCACACTTGCAGTTGCCTTTTGGATCACCCTGTGACGAGGCAACGACAGTACTGCATGTACCACCAGTACCACATCCGACACCGGTAGTACCGGTATTACCCTGTACCGTCATACTGGGGGTGGGGGTACTTTCCACGTCATCACATAGGGGTGATGACTCATCAAGAATCATGCAATCACCAAAAGCTGGGTGACTCATGAGGGTTGCCACGTCACTACAAGTGGACGCTAGCACCCCTGGTTGTGTCGATATGTCGACTTGAACCATTGTTTTCGAGAGGAAAGAGTTGAAAAAAGTAGTTTTTCGAGTTGTGTTGTACTAAATTGGCGGGTTACGTAGTAGCCGGCAAATTAAGAAGTGATACTTATAACCATCAATAGGTGAGTGCGGTGGCCAAATTCTAATGATAAATAATTTATAGGGGTCACGCTACCTTCTTGGAACAACTCATTAGTATATAGGTGTCCCACTATCTATGTGAACCAGACCCTACTGAACGAGGCTTCGCCACCGCATCCGAGCTTCTGTTCTTCCCCACCTAATGCCGCTTCCTTCTAGACTCCATCAGAAAATGAAGGCTAGGTCCAAACTGACTGGGGAAAGCAAGCGTCGAAAGATGGATGAACGTGCTTCGGCCGAGTCTGGTAGCTCTGATGACGCCAGTTGCAGTTCGGAGGACGACTTCTTGGCTCTGAGTGAGAATAAGGACGCTGAAGGCATTGCAGAAAACATACAAAGAACATTTCTTGCGGCAATGAGAGCCACGCATCCAGACGAATCGTCGAATAGACCGTTACGCTATGTTGGTAACTCGGCACGCGTCAGAAGGCGAAAAGCCGCCGCAAGCAGATGCGCTGCCGCTGGTTGCTGTCCTCTGACTAAGTATTGGGCATCTGGTGAAGTGAACACAAACCAGGCCGACGAAGCGCAACCAACGGAGACCGCAACTGTTCAGGATCTTCCATCAGAGAGTGACGAAGAAGACAAGTCTCTGTGGTCAGAGCGAGTACTGGAAAATGACATTGAGCAGCTGGTAGCTATGGGAAACCAGAATTTCCAGCAAACGAGAGCAGCAGTAATCCGTAGGGTTGCTGTTTTTTATTACTTGCGTCTGCGCAAGGCGGGTAAAGGACGCCTTGAAGCAAGTAAGCTGATCTCTGAGGGTGCCGGCAAAGCAATTTGGCATACACGTTGTCTTCGCGCTTCGGCGCAAATGTTCCTAAAGGATGGCAAACTGCCTTTTTCTCGCCAAGGAAAGCATGCAAAGCGCCGGAGCTTATAACAAGACGAAGACTGTATATTGTCTTTGCAGCAATATCTTCGGGAGAATAAATTAGAAATTGAAACTAATAAATTGAAAGCCCACAATATAAAATGAAAAGATTCTCTCCGGCCTTGGGTCCGCAACATCACCAACAATTTCAGAACGGAACACGATGCGCTGGCTGCATTCCCTGGATATCTCGTTCCGTGAAGTACAAAGCCACATATATATCGATCGATGGGAATGATCTAGAAGATGTGGTTGCTTCTCGCCAAACATTCTTGGAACAAATGCGTGAATATGAAGAACGTTTGCCGGGAGTTGAGGGCTTGGATGGAAATGATGAGAATGTTCGTGTTTCATGGCCAGTGGAAGAGCTGCGCCCTTTGATTTTGATGACCCATGACGAGAGCACTTTTGCCTCCCATGACGGCTTGAAACACTTATGGTTGCTCGACGGTGAGCAGCCATTGCGCAAGAAAGGGTAAGGACGCACAATTCATTTCCGCGACTTCCTTAGTGATGTGGGAGGTCGCTTAGCACTGGACGATGAAAAACGCTGCAGTGCCCCAACCTTCCCGCTGAAGCTTGTATTATTAGCATCCGGGAACCCAGCATGATGGTTGATGGGAGGCTGAAGCCTTACTGAAGCAGGTGAAGGAGAGAGCGATCCCCATTTTTGAAGCTCAATTTCCCAGAAAGCAAGACTTGTCTGCTTTGAAAATACAACTGGGCACTGAGCCTTTGCGCCTGACGCCCTTCGTGCAACCCAGATGAATTTGGGTCCTCGTGGTAAATTTCCTATTATGCGAAGCACCACCTGGGGTGAGGGAAATTTTCACAGCATGAATTTTCCAAAAAATCACCCAAATCTTGCTTGTCGCGGACAACAGAAGGCATCAAAATTGTTCTGCAGGAACGAGGCCTGTGGCGGAAAGGTCTCAGGTTGAGCTGCTGGAACAAATGCTGATTGGAAAAAAACCTTGCTGTGCAAGGAAGATCATCTAAAGCCAACCGGACTTTGTTTCACGGCGAGGCATGCTGGAGGAGATGATCCTTGCGCCTGGACACCTGGTGATCTTCTACTTCGAGCTAAATTATATCGAAATCTTCTAGGTAGCTGCAAAAAATTTTGCTCGGAACAACTGCGATTATTAGTGGGTTGCCTTGCGTAATAGAGTCCCAAGAGCACTTGCCTCCGTCTCATTGAACCAAATTCGGCGATATGCAAGAAAAGCTTGTCCATATATGGATGTGTGTCGCGAAGGGTTGAGTGGACGACAGGCAGAATACGCTGTTCGCAAATATCGTTCTCATCGGCGTGTTCTGAATTGACCTTGACATCTTGGCAAGCGAGTTGACGGCCACTGCCCTTTTTAGATCCCAATTGTCATCAATCATTGGCTGAAAATGCCCATCTATTGTTAGATTAAAAGTCACAAGTGGCCAATGACAGCCGCCATTAGCCAAATACACGATTTTTTGCCGGATTTCAACCGTTACTGCTCCATGCAAAATTGGCCTAGCCAAATTCCGAAATCACTGTAAGGTAACCCGATCAACGAACTATCCTTCAGTGTTCACATATTTTTTGTTATGCGTATATCTTCGAAGCCTAAACGTAAAAGAAGACAGTCAAAAAGTTGCTGGTTACAAGTGTCGTGCACTATACGTGGTGAGCTTACGAATACATGTTTGAAGATCAGTGAAAATGCCGAATCTACTCACCTCGATACGGGTATAGCCGGAAGTGAGACTCGTGCCGTTTCCTGAGGAAAGAATCTCACACCCGATGATATCCATATCTTTGTTGCTTTGTGTGTGACTTTCAACTCGAGCATTTCCAGCTGATACTCAACTTCATCTGAAGAATCTTAGACAGGAGCTCTACCTAATCACACATTCGTGAGATGAAATTTGGGTTGTGCGGGCTGGGTCGGTCATGCCGTATTTACTTTGTAAGCAAGACCATTGCTTAAGCTTGAAGATACTAAGTTCTCTTCGGCCAGCTCTAATGCGCGAGTGAGAACTTCATCATCGTCAATTTGTTGTAGGGAGATATGGTTGATTTTGTGATCGGATAAATTCTGACTGTATCAGATTTTTTTCACTGCTATGACCTTGAATGGTCTTACCTTTTGGTCACCTCGAGTGTCATATCGCCAAGTCAATGTAACAACCGTGACATAGCTTGATCGTCCCGAAATTGTTAGACTTTCTCGTTCCTCAAATTGTTTTCTACAAGTGTCACATTAGCTTTCGCATCGAAAATTCAGAGGATGGCACTCTCTAGAATTTTGTTGCATGTCAGATCCCACAGCACTCTCACTATTTTTTAGCATCACCTCGGAGCGATCAGTATGAAGAGAACTTAATTTGAACATGTCTGACTCGCCTCTAGGTGCGAATATGTTAGTTTCTGCATTACTCTGCAGTGAAAGATTCTTCACACGATCATCGAGTCCTCCTAAGCATCATTCTTCTTTTCCAATTCCCACTAAAACAATTTATTTCTTTGATCACAAAACGATACATCTTCAGCAACTGGCTATGCCAAAATATACACAGTGGTGTCGACACCTTCTTTGCTGAAGTCGATTATGAAGCTGCGTCTCGTTTGTGTTTTTGTGCGATTTCGCGTCGATCTAATTGCAAATTCTCACCATAGCTGTCATAGCAGCCCAAACAATCTCGTACGCTTTTCATTTCATGGACTTCTAGCACCTCAAAAATGTACGAGCTTTCCGAGCTGCATCACCTTGAGGTGTCTCCTGTGTGAGTAGACGAAAGATAGATGAACGTCAAATGGCGATGATTCTCGGAGCAATCGAGACATATAATGACGTCATACGAATCCGTAGTTCAAGTAATGTTTTGCTTTTTTCAGTCAAAGAAAACTTTTTTTTTCAAACAGTTGTGTGAGCTCTTCGTTTCTATCCAAAGTGCTGGTTGGCACTCTCTACTACTGGATCATGTATTTCAGCAACAAGCCATATATGCATAAGCAACGCCATTTTTAGTTTCAAAAGCTGTATCACAGAAAAACTCGTCTGACAGCCTTTGGCATAAAGCCTTTTTTGAGCGATCTGAGAAGCTCTTTATAGTTTATAACCCATGTCGATCTCATTGTGTAGACATACAATATTCATTCATACATTTGAAACCACGACAAGCATAAGCTGTGTGGAATCCGTGTGATTGTTTCGTTCTTTACCTTTGTCCTGAAAATTCAATTCCTTGGCAAAAGTCGTAAGGATGGTGCACAACTTGGTCGTATATAAAACTCCTTGTACCATCATTTATCTCGCCTACCACTATTGCCAATGTGTTCACATTAGTCACTCATATCGAATATGCGTAAGAAACACTTCCAAGCAGAGTTGGATAAAAAAGGTGAAACAATTCAACTTGACTTTTGGACGGACCAAATGACAACCTCCATTTTGAGAGTTGCGTCCATGTATTCCTTTCAGGATGTTTTTTTCTTTTGTTCCAAATATGTTATCAGGTGAGACAAACTATCAGAAGCGTTGTGGACTAGAGCGATCGTAATCTTGGACTTGCAACTTTCTGCTGCTTTTAACTACAGATTTGGTTGATCAAATTCTCTTTGATTCAGTCAAGTCAGACACTTGTAGGCGCACTTTTTCAATCCTTTTTCATAAAAATAAGCAGCACAGAGGCATTATCTCCTTTTGAATTCATCTCCACCTCGTCAATTATAAACATTCCATTATCCGTAATTCCGTAACATCATTCTAAACGCCACTCGAACACGTGCAACCACCATAATTGAGCCAAACCTCGCTTCAGGAATTCAACTTCACTGAGCGACGCTTTCTGTCTCTAATATGCAGAAAATCCTTATTGAGGCGATGAAAATACAAACGAGCGCATATGTATGTGTCATCAAGACTTCACTTCTTTCTAGTTGCCTATATCAAGAGAAGTCATATTTCAATGATACATTTAGAATCGGTAAAATCAGACATTGAAATTTGAAGACCGTCCAGCGACTGCTTTTCATTGGCAACCAGATGAGCGATGACATGAATCTATAGAGAATAAGCTACAGCCCAGAGATATACTGGGCCATCGTGTCTGGATACGTGTATCCGAGCATGTCGCAGGCGGAGCGTCTTGTAACACTACCCGAAGTCATAACAACTAATCATAAAAAACAGCATTAATACGCTAAACATGAGAAGTTAAGCATGATCTGCCGAAGCTTTAAATCTCCTGTGAAAACAGAAATACCAAAAAACATTTTCGCAAACAGAATTGTAAGTTACTAGCAGAAGATTGGGTGTGATGCCGAGGCCTTTCCATAATACTCTCAAAAGGAAGCTTCGCGCGAGGTCGACAAATTTCTCTTCAATTGCGATGAATTATACCAAAGCTATTACTGGTAGCGAAAACCCTGATATAGACTCTTTTTTGCCTCAAAAATCGCATCAGTCACACAAAGTTTCGTGCCACCCATACAAAAAAAAGATCAATTGTACAAGAGAAACATTATAGATTAGTGTGCTGGCTTGCAAATGATTCGGTGAAGCGCATGCAGATTGTGCTATAGTATCGAACTCTAAGATCATGATCGTTAGATGGCAAAAAAGCGCGTAAAGTAAGAATTTGCACACCCGATGGCGACTTCAAAGTGTATTGCAGGATGTCAATTAATACAAAAGAGTTAAAAAAATGGAGGAGGTCGCAGAAAGCTTGAAGTCCGATTTTAATGAGTCGATATATTTCCGCCTAGGGCAGCACTGTGAAACACTGGTGTAATTTAGCCCTTCTACAATCGAAAGACTCATGTACAATGCGGTCAACAATTGCTTTATGGGTGGTATTGCTTGCTGACATGATCAATTCCTTCACTGTCGGATATCTAACAGCGGTTGTTGCCACGTCTCTTGCTTCTCATTTTCATACAGCGTGTGAATGCGCCATGAATGCCTTAAAAACTCAAAAAGTGCAACGCTTATATGCAAACCAGCCGCATGAAATTTCCTACTCTACAACCCAAGTCGTTAAGAAACCCATCCAAATGGCGTGTACAAAATCAATCATATTTTGACAATGGCAAAGTCAAAAAGATACTGATTATTTTCCCTATACGACGCTTAGCATTGATCAGATCTACATCCTCTAGTTTTGTCTCTAGTAGCGCACCTAAACTTTTTCCTCACAATGATACGTATAGAATACCATAACATTTTCGAACGTGAAGGCTACCACTAGTCACGTCTTTTTTTCACTTCGTGATCACAACGCAGCTTCCTAGTACAAATGCGAAATGAAAAATTCAGAGTCATAATTTGGAGGCGAAACGTATGTCGTCAGTGTGCGGTAATTTAGATCGAAAGGTTTCACAATAATACTAAATTGCACGATTACGACATTCATTAAGTTCAGTCAGCGCCACTCTCAGCGACTGGAATACAAATGACAAGGTAGATGCATCAGTTTACAATGGTCAGACCGATGACGACATCTATCCCACTTACAACCCTCCTACTGGTCGTAATGATCAATTATGCATCCAGCACACTTTTGTCCATTCCAATGACTTTTTAACGCAGCAAGTAACGGTAGGGAAATACAAACTCTTTCAACCATGATCTTGCAAACTAATGACTAATTAGGCTCCATTCAGGAAGCTGTCAGCTCAAAGCTATCAGGTTATGTGATAAAGGCGCTGACAAAAAACATGATGCACACTCGGGAACAATACACGGTAATATCCACGGTTAGAGGCATCGTTGACCCCGGGGTATTCCATTCGGAAGATTGTTGCAATTGTATTGTGACTGATGCGTCGTGTGTGCATGTCAAGGACATCATGCAAGTTGTTGTATTACAATATAATTCGGTGCATCATCATCCGAATGCAATAACAGAACACTCGATGTCTAGAAGGAATGCCATTGCGCTAAACGTTGAAGACTTTAGGAAGTACCCGATGTACCTTGCATAACGTAAAGGTAAGAGCATTCTCCGGTGTCAAGCAAGCTGTATCTTGTACAGTGGAAAAAATCGCGTTCCGCCTTTTCCGATCCTTCACCATTACGTGACGGCGCTGCCGTAGTTCGAGTCCAGTAGAAAAAACCCGTTGGTACCAGAATGATATAGTTCGTGCGACCACAAGATAATATGAAGGCAACGCGCATATATCCAAACTTCAGGATGTAAAATATAGAGCCTCACCAACACGTTATTTAAATCTCATGCTACATGGACATGGACAGCACCAATCTGTTCAAGATTGCTGTTAGTATAGGTACTTATTATCTCGCGGGTGAATGGCAGCCGTCGCATACGCTCGGGTCATGAGCAATTAAAGCATGCTTCTTCTACCGAGTCTAGTGGGGTAAAGTGTGAGCTAAAAATTCCATTGCATTACATCATTAAAGGCATACTAGGGTAAACAGCAAGGTCGTAAACAGCAAGGTCGGGATATAGGGCGCTCCAGTTGCAGTGGTCTTTAATGGGTGTATACGCTACAATTGGAGCACAAAGTACATGATCAGTTAAATGGTGTCTGATGGTAGCACGGAAATCGAAGTGGACACATTTCGCTTTCAAAGTCGCCTAGCTAATTAAACAATTTAATATATGCTTAAAGGAATTCTTTTGTTTTTCTACCTGCAGGCATCAGTCTATGACGACGATTACAAGCGAACTTGCTTTCCCGTTGTACCATTAAACGAACCAAAAAAGAGACTTTAGCTAAAAATGTTCTTTTCTAACAGTACTAGCCGCTTATCGTGACCCGGATAGCTCACTTAAAACGATTAGTGGATGCGTAAAGCATTATGACTCCAACTTCGAGATGTAGTGGTGTACATATGTTCTGTGTCGAAAATAACTACATCAACATAGTTTCTGATCTAATCCTTGATATTCTTTTGACACTCACTCCACTTTCAGAGACCAATATGTTGTGTATAAACTCGCTTTTCTCATTTGAACGTCGACCGAACACGACGAATCTTCGTATTCAGAATACATTGCGGTATATTAATTGCGGGCATTGCTGAGGCGTGATTGAGGGATGATGATTTGTCTTAAAAGAGCGTTGCTTTTCAAGCAGAAGGTGAGGAATCCAGATTAAAACTCGCGGCATTAAAAACGCATGCGGCAATCCAAGGTGATATTCTCAGATGCGATCTTGCTCTTGACAGGGCGCAGAAATGACATCACTTGTCATATATTAGATATCATCTTTGTCTTCTGATTTATTCCCACATATTGTGATACCACACGTGGTTTGACTGTAATTGCGATAGAGGCATCTCAAAAGACATCGTGTTAAAAGAGACACAAAATCTTTCAAGCGATCAAGCATCCAAGTTCTCAAATTCTCAATGACTACACGAATGCCTTTACTGAACTATGTACAGGAATCAACCGATTGCAAGTCGAGAATTTGGTAGCATGCCGTCACCATTACATATTTACCTTTGGACTGCACTTTTCAAATAAAGAACGGCATGTGAATGCGATATGCGATGTAGCTTGGGAAGCAAGATCATGTCAAATACTAATGCTTTAGCAACGACCTCGAATACTCGTGCGGAATGTTTAAGGAATAGAGAAATGCTGGCAACAAGTGGACGCTCAGCGCAAAAAAAGCAAATTTTGTCTTGCAGATTATGTGCTTTGACTGAACCCATCTGATATATGCTCTCTATGGGCTATTTATATGACCACTGGAGCGTGGACATCATGCTCTTGGGATAGTTTTAGCGCCTTGTCGACTTTGTATCTTGTTCAGCATAGGTTCAACAGCATCGCACCAAATAAAGTCCGTTGCGAGTCCGCCAATCATAGCATTGACGCCAACCTGGAAGAATGCGCCAAATAAGGAGTCCGTTTGCTGGAAAGAATCTTGAAAACAAACTGTGTACAGCAAGGTTACCACTTGTCCAGCAAGAATAGCTTTCATAGGCGGACAATTTGCTCGTATGGTGGACAAAACCGGTATTTCATGCTCAAACTTCCCCAGAGCGGTTCCGAAAGCTTCAAAAACTTTCCCACAGAACTTCGTTGTCGATCCACCGGGTTCAGATTTTTTGAGACACTCATCAAATTGCGATTGTACATGGCCCATTTCGATATCGACTTTTTCCAGTGGACGGCTGGCTGGCGTAGTACGAGCAACTTGGAGACTTCGAAACAGTTCTTTCAATTCTTCGGCCAGCTCCTTGTATATACTTATGATCCCCTTGTATCTTCCTTCCCCTTCTGGCGGATAATTCTGTTGTACATGCTCACAGACTTGGCCTAGAGCAGCTGTTGCAGACATGGCGTCGTGAGGGTTTGAGATTTTGTCAGCATATTGAGGAGATTGCGCGTTCAAGCAAATAAGGCTGAGTAGTATGGCTAGTACTCGAACCATCTGTGCACTAGACGGTGAAAATGGGAATGACCAGTGAGCAGTGAATTCCACCAAAATCAGACCTAGTCGCATCCCACGTTTGACATTCTATATCGAAAATTCCAAATTGAAACTAGGGCACGTTTGAGTACGTTTTTGTATGCACGCGGTCCATCGCAAGCAGTTTCTTGCTATAATTTTCAATCATCAGGTTTAAAAATTAGAGCGTTGCATCATCAGTGTCATCAGAAGTCTGAGTCATCCCGCATATAAGCGCAGAAGACTTCATGAAAGGTGTTTATCACAATGCCACGTGTAACCGTAAATAACGAGAATATGGAATACATAGAGCAACATTCCTTGCAGTATTTTATCCAATGAACCGCTTTCGTAGAACTATCAACACCAAACCGCTACTATATTTATCGTTATGATGTAGGACCAGCTTTGCTTGAGACAGAGCCTACAGGTCTGTTTTGACTTCAAGTATCATCCTCCATTATTTCCTTGTATACTCTCGAGCATCGTTGCTTTCAGGATCTATAACCAACTACTAAAAATCAGCAAAGATGTACTTCTGGTGGTGCGTACTGATCGCTGCCCTCTCACTGATTGAAACTGTTATGACGCTCCGCCTTGCAGACCTCACATACCTTCGATGTAGAACGTCGCCTTTCCGTCTAACCCGCAGAATAAGGAGGTAATGTAGGCAAAAACTGTTGTATTGTTTCATGCAGACAAGCTTGTGATTCTATGGCATGGGTCAGAATCGGATGCATTTTGCGAGCCTTGTGTACCGTTCAAGAACAGTAGAAAGTGCGCTATTGAGAAATGATTTAGTTGGTCTTCCGACTTCCTGTACAGTATGTCAAAGAATATCTACTAGGAGAATCCGTACCAGAGAAGCTATTACATTCAGGAATGAAATGTAGCAACTCGGCTGTTCAAGTATACTTTTGATAACATAATTTTTTTTTGATTTCAAATCACAAGATTTATGAGAAGCCAGCATCACTTTGGAATGGCATGTAGCTTGATTCATTTTCGAAACGCCAAGCGAGAACACATGATATGATTATTGATCCATTAAACAATAACGTGAAGGTTCACGTTGTTCCGATGCGAAATGGGCAAGGAGATCGTCCAAATTTCTAATTGCCGTAAGAAGTTGCGCTCAACGTTTGGTAGCACGGATGGGCTCGAAGTTGATGGTTGGATTTCAATGCCCTTGCAGGGCAGTGTCGACATGTATACTCCAACCGCACAGCGCAAGGAATACGCTCCCTAATTGAAGCAATGTGCACATAGAACTTCAACCCGTCGATAGTTCGCATCCATTCACTGTCACAAACCTTCAGTTTTTCCATCCAATCCTCATGCAACACCACTTACTCCGTGTTCCATGCTTCTACGATCGCATCCGGACACAATTTGTGTCGCTTCTGAAAAAACAGTAGCCGGAAAATTTGATTCGATGAATCCTGTTGCTCTTTTCTGAAGGAGCTATCTTCGGAAGCGAGTCGTAAGAAAGCTCATCAGCACTTCCTCGTCAGTACAGAGCCACTCATATTGGGAGTGGGCATGCGCTCTGACAACTTCCTGGCGGGATAGCGTTCGCCAAATGGGAAGAATCAAACTCATGTAGCTGAGTTAGGTCGAGTTCAAAAGTGATTTCTTACTGATTATTTCTAGTTTCTACTAGATTAAAATAAAGAAAAAGTTCAGTTAGTTTTTACTCTATTTTGTATATGATTGGATGAATTTACATTATGGGCTCAGTCAGTTGTGAAATAATAATCAGCTTTTTAAATACAGTAATACTGTATTACTAATTATTTCTACTTTTCTACTAGATTTAAAGTGATTTATGACACTGCTTTTTATTATAGTAATATTACTGATTATATCTAGTTCTCCACTAGATTTAAAAAAGAGAAAAAGCTCAGTTGGTTTTAAATCTTTTTGTATATGATTGTAGATTTTCGGGTTTCAGGGTTTCAGGGTTTCAGGGTTTCAGGGTTTCAGGGTTTCAGGGTTTCAGGGTTTCAGGGTTTCAGGGTTTCAGGGTTTCAGGGTTTCAGGGTTTCAGGGTTTCAGGGTTTCAGGGTTTCAGGGTTTCAGGGTTTCAGGGTTTCAGGGTTTCAGGGTTTCAGGGTTTCAGGGTTTCAGGGTTTCAGGGTTTAGGGTTTAGGGTTTAGGGTTTAGGGTTTAGGGTTTAGGGTTTAGGGTTTAGGGTTTAGGGTTTAGGGTTTAGGGTTTAGGGTTTAGGGTTTAGGGTTTAGGGTTTAGGGTTTAGGGTTTAGGGTTTAGGGTTTAGGGTTTAGGGTTTAGGGTTTAGGGTTTAGGGTTTAGGGTTTAGGGTTTAGGGTTTAGGGTTTAGGGTTTAGGGTTTAGGGTTTAGGGTTTAGGGTTTAGGGTTTAGGGTTTAG
>CAJNAR010000037.1:0-95850 GCA_905220665.1 Albugo candida | reverse complement strand
TTGATGTGCTTAGCACTATCGATGTGGAATATACAAAGATAGATGTAACGACCAATCCAGCGTTCGGAAAGCGCTACCATATCGTTCCGACCAATGTTGTGGTACCTAAAGATGTAGCTACGTCGAAAGAAGCGGCGCATTTTTTCACAAAGAAGCACACCAAAATCGTGAAGGACTCTCGTCCTACTCGCGTGGGTGAAGTGGTGAACTTGTTGGCAGAAGATCTACTGACGGCACAGATCCCAACGAAGCCCGATCGGCTTCTCCAAGCGGACATTCACGTGTCCAAGGCGGAGAAGCATCTTGGATTCACGTCCAATGGAGATAGCCTTCTCCAGTTCGCATTTAATCATCCGATTGCATTACATGGAGTGCTCAATAAGGGTATGCGATTCAATGATCCGTGTTTAGCTGAAGTGGTGCAAGTCCACACGATCAATCGTATACTTGCTGCATCCGAGCCGAAATTGGACACCACTTTCATTACAAAATGGTCGAAAAAGATTGGGGGAAAAGTTCCAACAAAACGTCAAGCTATGTTTGACGCAACCAATAGTTGGTGGACGGAGTCACCTGAAGTGGAAGAGCTCACTCGAGCCACCAAATCGCTCGCCTTCTTCGAGCTCATGCTGATGTGCACTGCTCCGGCAGTTTTTCATAATGACCACTGGATTCAACACATCACTGGTCGACCGGTGCTGTGGATACCGACACACCATTGTCGCTTACTACACACCAATGCACTGATTATGATACTTTGCGCTCCCCACTAGGCACACTTTGCCTTAGTGAGTGGTTTGATGCGCAGTGGGATAGTCCCCTTTACGACAATTTGGAAGCCATTCAGCTTTCGACAAATTTTCTACCCGATGAAGTGTCTATTTTGCAACTGAGCGAAGTAGATGGAGTACAAAAACTCGTTGTGGGTGCTCTCTCTGTTCAGTATTAAGGGAAGCTTATCGGATTACAATTCTTGGACCAATAAAACCATTCTATCAGTCAATACAAACGGAATCAAAAAGAATGGTCACCTTGCAATCCAACATACATTTTCAAAATACGCACTTTGTTGCGTGCAGGATACACGTTTTCGTAATCGTCAGCACCTGGAGACGTTTCGCTTTCATCTGACATCGAACTTCAGAACTAAATCGTTTATCAGTGATACGAATAGTCTTCACTCTCACCCCTCTCGGGAACGAGTAAACGGTGTTATGACCATTATCCGGAACGATTTTCCCGGATTTCAAACTGCTGAAGCCGTGCACAATGTCACAGTTCAAGATCGTTATCTGGTAGTTCGTTTGGTGGTTCATGGAGCACCAGTATACGTCCACAACGTTTATGCTCCGGTTGATTTAACGGAACGAAAACCTTTTTTCGATCAGCCTCCAATTGGATCATTCGAAGAAAACGCATCACATATCGTCTGTGGAGATCTCAACACAACTCTCTGTCCAAGTCTGGATTGTTCTAGTGGTGCATATCGCCATGATCCAAGTCGCCTCTCGTGCTTGGAATGGCTTTCAAACTTGGGTGTTCTCGATGCTTGGCGTCACCAGCATCCCGAAGAGCGTATCTTTACTGGCCCTCAGCCACGACGTAATCGATTGGATTACATCCTTTTGTCGGAACACCTATTCCGTACAATTTATAAGGATTCAAATTATGCCACCCTTCCTCACACGGGGGATCATTTGGCACATGTAATCAAGTTTGCAAATCCGAGCCAACTTCAGGGCCGTGGTTACTGGAAATGTCCTCTCTCACTATTCGAGTACCCAGTAATAATCGAGGCGATCGAAGTCGACGCGGAACGCATTTTGGAAAAGCTTCGTGCTTCATCCAGTCCCGGAAAGGACTGGGAGCGTTGGAAGAAGTATATGAAGCGTTTACTTCAGCAAATTCAAAAAATGATTCGACGTCAAGAGGAAGATGAGATCGTTCGAGCGCAATCGGAGTTGGAACATGCTGCATCCGCCTATCGAATGTCCGATCAGAGAAAAGAAAAGAAGATTTACAAGGACGCTCTTCATTCTTATCACGAACGAGTGAAGAGCTCGTCAAAGTACAATCAAGACTCCGCGTTCGACCACCAGATGCGAAATGTGGAGAAATCATCGAGATACTTCTTTCGTCCGCTGGATTCAACTTGTCATCGGGTGCCATTGGAAGAAGTCCTCCTTCCGAATGGCAAAGTATCAAAGAATCCACTTGAAATCACCCTTCAGTTCACCGACCATTGGGGTGGAATTATGGGTGATAAGGAAAGTTCAGCTGGAGTCCCACTCCGTCCTTGCATTCAAAAACAACAAACGCTTATCGACTCAATTACCAAAACATTAAACAGCTCTGATGAGTCGTTTCTTTCTGCTCCATTAACTAAATCGGAAATGGAAGGAGCCATCAAAAGTATGCGCGGACACTCATCACCTGGAATGGATGGATTGCCGGCAGCATTCTACCAACTTGCTCCGAGTGTCTTTGGTGAATGTTTGCAAATTGTCTTTGACGATCAACTTCGTCAAGGCTCTCTGCTGCGCTCTCAGCGTAGTTCGGCAATCACGTTGCTTTACAAAAAAGGATCTCGAGCAGATCCTGGCAACTATCGTCCTATTGCATTAATATGCGTGGATGTGAAAGTGCTGTCAAAGGTACTTGCCTATCGACTCCAGAAAATGCTTCCGAAATTGATTCACGAAGACCAAAAAGCATTTCTGAGAGGCAGATCCATCCACCACCACATTCGATACATGAGTGATCTACAAGATTTGATCACTCATCGTGGCGAGGAAGCATATGCAACCTTTCTCGATTTTGAGAAAGCGTACGATCGAGTGGATTGGTCGTACATGTTTGCTGTGCTTTCGAAAATGAACTGCGGAAATTCGTTTATCAAGTGGACAAAGCTTCTATACACCAACACGAATGTTTCGCTGTTGTTGAATGGAACGCTTTCACCAAAGATCACTCCTTCTCGTGGAGTCAAACAAGGTGATCCACTCTCCGCATTGCTCTTTCTTATGACTATTGAGCCGTTGGGAAATTTGTTGCGGAGACATGAAGGACCTGGTATTTGTATCACTCCAATGGATACATCAACCAGTTTATTCTTTGCGGACGACTCGACTTTGTTATCGTCTTCGCTCGGTGGGGTGGAGGCTCAGCTTGATGTCGTTCAACACTATTGTGATGGTTCAGGAGCAAAGTTAAATCTTTCAAAGTCGACTTTACTTCCTCTTAACCGTCATCAAGCCTGTCAGCCGTTCGCTTTAGTGAAAGTTCTATCACAGTGCGAGTCGGTCAAGTATTTGGGAATTCCTTTCAGTCAATCACCAGTGAGTGATTTGATGATTGAATTCCTAGAAGATCGTTTCTATGGTGGTTTTCGTCAGTGGTTTCGTCGAGCAAGAACGGTGCGTGGACGTTTATTGGTGGCGCAGACCATGGTTTTGTCACGATTATGGCATTTTACGACACATTTTGATATCCCGAAACATTTACTGCGACGATGGCAATCGATGTTAAATCGATTTGTGTTGAGTCGAAAGTATGAGCGGGATTCAACACATGTGCAGCTCATTCGATCGGAACTTTTATATCTGCCTTATTCACAAGGTGGTTTACAGGTTCCGATGATCGAGAAGCAATTAATGAAACAACGACTACAATTTCTACAACAATTTGCACTACATTCCAGTACACCTATTCCAAGCAACTGGACATTGACTGGTATGGAAATTGTGAAGAACATCTTACCCAAATTTGGACCGTTCAAGCCGCTCGATATCTTAACGATATCACCTCGTCGGCATGCTACCATGGTTCGTTGGAATGTAGCGTCATCGTGGTGGAAGCAGACGTGCGTTTGGTGGAGTCAGAGTAAGTGGGAACTCACACCCCAGACCTTGTCTTCACAGGAGCAATACATCGTTATGTTAAATGCTCCTGTCTGGCTGCAGGTGGATTCTCATCTTCAGTTTGAGCAACGGCAACGTTCTACTAGTGCGGTTGCTCATCGTCGATGTATGGGAATGGTCCCGGAACCTGCGCGTACTTTTAGGATGCAGTTCGCTCAAGCGTTCCGCATCCGTTCTCTACGTGATTTGTTCGGTGGAAGATCAACTTGGTTCAATTCGTCTTCCGAGTTTGTCTTGCGTTTCAGTACGCATACAGTTGGAAATTCAGCGGAAGTAGCCAAGACAAAGCTTTTACGACGCTTGTACGTGGAAGCTACTCAAATTTTACGTCGCATTCAACCGGAGGGCGTTTTGTTGTGTCCAGAGCGTTCCATTGCAAAGGCGTATCCGGTTCCGTTTGGCATTCAAATTTCGGATACGAAGGTTTTCTTTCCGACTATTCCTCGGAATCAACTCTTTCGAGTTGTTGGGAAAGCAGAACCACCGGACAAGCCTCACCCACTGCTGCTTCACATACCAGAGAGAGACCGGCCAAGTGCTTCGACTTGGGTAAAGGATTTCTCAACGGGTTTTAAACGTCTTCGAGGACGTTTATTACCAATATACTCGGACATTCAGCTCCGACTTACATATTCAATGTTACCAGTGCGATCCCGGTTCTGGTTTCTGAAGCAAGCTCATCCGGGAATCATCCTGTGTACACAGGAGCATTGTGGTGAGGTGGAAAGTTACCAGCATCTGTTTTTCGACTGTAGTAGGACATACCCAATTTGGGAGGAGCTATTTCCTTCTTGGATAGCTTTCTTTTCAGCTCGACCGAAGTGGTCGCACATTGCGTGTCTACGACTTCCTCACCTTAGTGATAGGTGGAAGCCATTCAGGATGGTGTTGGAAGATCTTTGGTTTGCATTGGTTGCCATTTCGATCCACTTCATCTGGAAGGATCGGAATAGACGACTTTTCGACCAAGTATCTTCAACACCAACAGGACCAGCTGTTTCGGTGATCTACAGCACTTTCAGCGCCCATATTCGGTTTTATCAACCTCAGTGCTATGATCCCACACAGCTTGATCAGCTTCAGATGGTTTTGCTCGGTTTATTGCAATCAGGTTCAGCAAAAAGATATTTCTCCGGGAGATCAGATCTTCTCAAGATACGAAGGCGTGAGCGCTCATAAGTCTGAGCTGAGTGGCTAGTCTACTCAACTGTCTTCAACCGCACCAAGTTCACTATTTGTGACTTTTCAAGCCACATCTGCATGTATTATATGTTATTTATTGTAGTTTAGGCATTTAGAGAAGTCATTTACGTCTAATTCTAGTAATATAGACAACTTCAACTGAGCTATAAGGGCCAAATGTGGGAATGTTGGAAGACGAAAATCAAGAAACAGCTTCAAACCATTGAAAAAAAGGCTGCAAAAGATAGCCGACGTGATGTTGAGTCTAGCCAGCGTGTTTTGGAAGTCGCAGCAGCTCGCTATCGCATCCAAGACACCAATGAGTCACGGTATTTTTACGAATCGAGTCTCCAACAATTTAGAATTTCAGTCGAAAACAATGCGAAATACAACCAAGATGAAAGTTTCGACCATCACGTGAAGCATATGGAGAACTCTTCAAAGCATTTTTTTCGCCCTCCGGATAGTTCTTGTCGTCGCGTGCCGATCGAAAATGTCATCAAAAAATGTGGTACCGTGACATCGAACCCGAGGGAGATTATTGACGAATTCAGAGATCATTGGGGTGGCGTCATGGGCTCTGTTTATAGCTCTGAGACCGACTCAAATGTTCCATGTGATAGAAAGCAAAAAAAGTTACTCGATTCGATTCAAGTCTCCCTTGCCTCAGAAGAGCAAGACCGTCTCTCAACTCGCTTTAGTACGACCGAGATGGCGGAAGCGATCAAGCATATGCGGAGTAGTTCTTCTCCAGGTATGGATGGACTACCAGCTGCATTTTATCAGCTTGATCCGGAAACGTTTGGCGAGTGTTTGAAGATCGTGTTCGAATTTCAGCTAGAAAGAGGAATTTTACTGCGATCACAACGTCACTCAGCAATCACACTTTTATACAAAAAAGGATCACGAGGTGATCCTGGCAACTATCGACCGATCGCACTGCTTTGCGTCGATGTGAAAGTACTTTCAAAAGTGTTGGCGTATCGATTGCAACGTTTTTTGCCAAAATTGATCCATCAAGATCAAAAAGCATTTGTGCGCGGAAGGTCAATGCATCATCATATTCGACATCTCACCGACATCCAAGACTTGGTCACTCATCGTGGGGAGGAAGCTTATGCGACCTTTCTCGACTTTGAGAAAGCTTATGATCGAGTCAATTGGACGTACATGTTTCGCGTTTTGGAAAAATGGGCGTTGGAAAAAGTTTCATCGACTGGGTTCGTCTTTTGTACAATAACACAAAGGCGCAGTTGATGATTAATGGAAATATCACACCGTCCATTACACCACAACGTGGAGTGAAACAAGGTGATCCTCTCTCAGCATTACTTTTTCTGATGACGATCGAACCTTTGGGAAATTTACTTCGACAACATGAAGAACATGGCATTTGGATTAATGGCACGACTGTCGCAACTGGATTATTTTTTGCGGACGATTCGACATTGCTTTCAGAGACACCAAATGGTGTTTTGACGCAACTCGAACTCGTCCAAGTCTATTGCGATGGATCGGGTGCGAAACTCAACTTGAGTAAATCATCTTTGCTCTCGTAGAATCGGACCATGCCGTGCCCATGTATTCCCAATTTGACCATAATGGGTCCGGAGGATTCGGTCAAGTATTTGGGTATTCCGTTCGGCCAGAAACCAACTCATTCGATGGTTATTTCAACTCTCGACAAGCGTTTTTACGATGGGTTTGGTGTATGGTTTCGAACAGCAAGAACTGTTCGTGGTCGACTACTGGTTGCGCAGACGATGATTTTATCACGTTTGTGGCATTACACGATGCACGTAGACATACCAGCAGCGACAATTCGACAGTGGCAATCGATGTTAAATCGCTTTGTGCTTGGTCGGAAACACAAAAAAGATTCAAAACATGTTCACCTACTCAGCAAAGAGTTTTTATATCTTCGCCGACAAGATGGTGGACTACAAGTTCCTTTTTTGGTGGGACGACTAAAGCTACAACGTATTCAATTCCTTCAGCAGTTCGCATCCGATGCGTCAACAATTCTTCCTGCGAATTGGACAACAGCTTCGACGGAATTATTACAACTTATTCAACCTCCCTTTGGACCAAACAAGCCGATGGATATATTCACCATCGCACCAAATCGACATGGAAAAATGGTTCAATGGGAGAGCATATCATCATGGTGGAAACAAGCATTTAGAATGTGGCATCAGATGGATTGGAGCATTTCAATATCAGATTTAAATGTTTCACAACGCCGTCAGTACTACATGGAACAACCGATGTGGTTTCACTGCGACCAAAAGTTACATTACGAAGCTGCTACTCGTCATCCGAGTACGCAGAACGTTTGGTACAATCTTGGCATGGTGGATGAAGCACATCGAACATTTCGGAAAACGTTTGCTACACTTTTCGACGCTCGAAGTTTACAAGACTTTTTTCGTGAAAGCGACACATGGCCAACGAAGGAAGATTTCGTCGCCAACTATTACAACGACGAAGAGCTGAACACATCGGATATGTCTGAAGAAAAGTTGCTGAGTCGACTTTACAATGAAGTCACTCAGATTCTCCAGCGTATCCACTCGACGATTGGTCTCATCACTTGGATTATACCAACCACAAGTGGCAGATCATTTTATGTGGGAGTAACAAGCAAGGAAAGGAAACATTATTTTCCATCTATTCCTCGCTCACAACTCTCACGAATCGTCTGGAAACCTCCCGAACCAACCAAGAGTCATCCGATGTCGACACATTGGTCATCACGGGAGAGATCGGACGCACTGGACTCAGAACGAATTCGAACTTTTATGGCTACATCACGGCATCTTCGAAACGTGTATTACCAATTTTCGAGGATTTACAGTTTCGTCTAGCCTTTCGGATGTTGCCAGTTCGATCTCGTTTCTGGTTCTTGAAGGATATTCAGCCCGACATTATATTGTGCACGCAGCCTTCGTGTGGGGCAGTGGAATCCGATCAACATCTCTTTCTAGAGTGCGATCACACGGCACAGTTATGGAGGGACTTACTCCCTGGTTGGGATCAGTTTTCTCCTCTCGACCACGTTGGACGCATATTGCATGTGCAATCGTACCAACACTACGGTCGGATTGGAAAGATTATCAGCAAATTATATCGGATGTATGGCTTGCATTGCAAGCGGTGACACTGCACTTCGTCTGGACAGATCGGAATCGTAGTTTATTCGATCAGCGATCAGCAAATCCGACAGTTCCAGCACTTTCCGTGATCTACACCACGTTTAGTGCGCGCGTTCGGTACTTTCGAAGACAGTGTTACGACCAAGAGGAACGCGCTCGGCTTGCAAAGGTGTTGGATCAACTCGCAACGCAGTATCATTCAAGTGTTTCAGAGCTCGGAAATTATTGCTACAGGAACGCCCACGACAAGTGTAGATCAATCCTGGTATCAGCCGGATAGATATTTTGAAGCTAGATTGGTGGTCAGCAAGTCAAGCTTTCCGAACATGTTAGAATACTGTAATTTTTACAAGCTGCGCGCAAACCTTTAATGAGAACTTGCACACATGGCTGTTGTTTGGAAATGGACATCCTACCAATTAGACCACTATCGACGCCCACAAGCAGTTTGTTGAATACTTATCTTGGAATTTATTTAGCAGCAACTCTCTCATCAGCGAACAAATCTCAATGGACCAATTTCAGATTTGCTTTGAGATACACATTTATTTGCCTGGTAACCTTTTCCACTTACTAAGTTTGTCGTTTCATATTTAACACCAAGATAAGCAATTTCAAGATCAAGATGGAAGTATAGCGAACATTAGCAATGTCAGCGTTTGGTGCAGCGACATTATCAGTGTAAAACAATCATAATTCGTTAGGCTAGTATTATGCATATGACCGTTTCTTTTCAGTTTTTGAGGAGCATGCATTACTCTTGTTTGCTAATGAATAAATGTTCCGAAAAGCCGGCATGCACAAATATCCCCTTTCTCCTGACTGATCATATTCGAAATCTCCTCAGAATGCATCTAACCACGAGACATCGACATACTTTGCTGTACCACGAGTCTTTACACTTAACAAATATGGTTCGAGAAGATACGATCGTAAATAAACAGCTTACTGCTCAATTTCTTTTCGCAAATCATGATCTCATGTGCAGAAATATCTTTGAGTTCTTATAAGTCAAATTGCGCCATAAATTACTACTTCAGGTAACTTGGGTCGCGGCCAGACCAGTCCAAGGGATGAGTGAGATATAGCAGTTTCTAGCATGACATACGTGACAAAATGGAGGCTAGAGACTCAATTTGGCGGGCTTTTGATTTGGTGTCCACATGGATGGATCAGAAGGTACATTCGACGGAGACAAAGATGCTGTCTCTCGTTCACGTTTACCCTGAGTGGTTTCAGTACTTGCGGGGACGTCTTTTCTAGTCAGAAGTAGTGTGGCTGAAAGAAATTGCTCATCATGCGCCTCGCAAATTCAGAAGAAAAACCATTCTATGCGCCTTGTGTTAAGGCGTAGCTTGCTCCAACCACGGAAATGATATTTTAGTATCGTGGTTATTCTTCAATCTTCCCTATATGCGCTTCTTTGGTCTGTCGGTCTGTTGGTCTATTTTTGCTCGCGGCAAGCATACGGATACCACTTGCGTCTTCGATCTTTTATCGTTTTTTGACTTTCTTGATGTCAGCTCGGTATATGCCGAGATACCATTTATATGAATATGTGGCCTTTTCATCGGCCAACCTGCGGGATGCCAAAAGTTGGAAATTTCGAGCTCGTGTAGGCATTCACACATACCGATTAGTCAAAGGTACAGGAGATACTCTTTGCGCACGCATTAGAGACTTGAATCGATCTCTCACTGCTTCTGCAGCGTTCGTGTGTTCAGGCCCAATCAACCATTTGGTTGTTCATGTCTTTTCAAATCGCTGACTGACACACTCGCATAATTACAATTTGATCCAACTTGGTATAAACTTCATGCGCCCGAGTTCATAACTGTATATTGTATCGGGCGTGAGATTTATCCTGTCCATTCTCGGCGGGAAGGACACTCAAGATCGTGATCAATCAATTTTTCATTGTGTAAATATTGAAACCAGGAATGTGACCGGTGACAATCTCCAAATTGCATTATCGAAAATGTATGCGAGTTAATTGCATTTTATTATTGGCTTCCTATCGTACGAACAACATGCATGATCAAGGGTTGGCGCGAGTTTTCCCTGCTTTGCGGCATCTTTCAGTTCTAATATGACAAACATCATGAAGATTAGTCAGAAAAGTACACGCAAAGGTTCAGTTTCAGCGAGCTAGCATTTCATAGTTCTCCATTTTACCATGTGCCGTTCTTTAAACTTATCCAGCACATCAATCCCAGTGGAATAGAAGTATAAGCAGCGGCATCGATTCTTCGATTCGGATGCGCACTAGTTGCTAAATACATGTGATGCAGCAGATACCTCAGATATTTTTGTCTTACTAATTTCTTACAACGGGTTGAGAGGCCCCACGTCGGTATATCATTCAATTGTAACCACCATTGAATCGATATTCGGAAAGTATAAAAAGTCAATCGTCATTTCTTTCCAAAAAGCACATTCATTTCTATAAATCCATTGCATAATGCATTGGGAAGTGATGGCTTGAAAAGGAGATGACGCGAATTTAATGTTGGAAATGACTCGCCATCAGCACGTAAGGATGTGTCGTTCTCATGATGATGATTTTGGTGGTGGAAAAACTGGTAAGCAGATTGTATTATGCTAATCTTGATTACTATCACGAGTCGTTTCATTTGCATTCTGATAATTGTGTCTTTATCGTTGCTTGTTGGGTATTATTCCAATTTTAAACTTGCAAATGTGCAATATTGAATCGAACAAGCTATTTGTGATGGTTGGCTCTTCCTTCTAGAGCCAGCCTTACACCCATTGCGCGTAGATATCTACTCTGTTCCATTACATACAGTGCTTGGTGTACCTTGCCTTTAGGTTCGATTTCGGATGAAAATGACGTCTTCTCCTCCAGTGACACACGTGATGGTGGAAACGAGCATTGTGCGTGTAATCCCTTCATATCGAGTCCCGTAAAGCTCATTTTTTTCAGGGAACCTTCACAGTAGAATTGTATTATCAAAACGCCCCAAATGCATGTCACAACTTTAGCCAACTTGCTTCTAACGGATACTATAATAATACCATTTTCCATCGAATTATCAAAGTAAGGTACTACGAATAAAGCCAAGAGAGCTCACGCATGAAATAGGATTTCATGATCCAAGGTGGTGATCCGAGCGGTACCGGTCGCGGCGGAGAATCGATTTTTGGGTACGTCAAATGCGGCAGGGAACAATCGCCAGTTTGATAGCTTTGTTGGGTAGAGGGCACTTTGATGACGAGATTGATTCTTCGCTAAAGCATACAGGCGCTGGCATCGTTTCAATGGTAGCCAGTCAGTCTCTTGCCTCTAATTGATAGTGTTGACCGCTGACGAAATGAACACAAGGCGAACGCGGGGAAGAATACCAATGGAAGCCAATTTTTTGTGACGTTGGCACCAACGCCTTGGCTGGATGGTAAACATACAATTTTTGGTCGTATCTCCGATGGTATGCAAGTGATTCAGAGAATGGGACTTGTTCCTACTGGTCCGAACGATTGGTATGTGTTTGAAGATTCAAAGTCGCAAATTACTGACCAATTTGGTACAGCCCGCGAGAAGCTATTCGTATCATAAAGGCAATGCCAGTAACCATTTAGCTAGAAATCCTTGGAAATTGCCATTAAAAATCCAAACATGTATACTGGATGCTCAATTGCAACTGGGCGCGGATCATAGTCTGAATAGAACGGTTCGGAAAAGATGTTTAGGTCCCATGCAAATATATTTCCGGGACACCTCTTCTTGTTACAAGGCGATTGTTCCACAACAATAATTGCCACCCATGCGTACTTGAAGGCTCAGTTTCAAAAGTCATTTTCCTATTGGCGCTACATTTCAGAGCGTGCATGGCTTCTTTCCACAAGTTCATTCGCCAGTCTTGGATGATTCTATCTCACGTAATGAGAATGAGTCGCTTGATTGACATCCTTAAAGTTTGCTCCCTCATTACTACAGACGACGCTGCTGGTGGTTGACGGTCACTATTTCTAAGAATCTCTTGCCGATACAGTCAACGAGTCTTGAAAGTTGAACGGGTTCGTAGTGCCTTGCTGGTATCAATCTTGCCCACTTCGTCGTAGACAAGTACAGCAACAACACACTATCTATGGCTTGTTCTATCGAGCAGAAAACATCGACTATCTAACTTTGAGCTGCATTTTGTATCGGACTCTCAAATATCTGCTCGGAATGTCAAGTCGGCGGCTCCAACGTGTTGACCTCACGCTAAATGTGCGTCACGAGTCTAAAGCTTAACGATAAATGTTGGAATCGGCTGCTCTCAATGCCATAACAATGTCATGCGGTGCACAACTAAGTGATGAGAAGGAGTGTTGGTTGATATGGAAGATGCTGTTGCATTGAGGTAATCGAATGGGCCGTATTTGCTTCCCCGAGTATGACACTTAGTAACGTGTCCTTGTCAATGATTTATTTCTTACTATGATGTCGAATTGATTGCATTGTATAGCCGTTCTGTTTCATCGCTTTGGATGCCACGCGGTTCTATTGTACTCGCCGAATGTCATCGTCAAGACTAAAGCATCTGAGATCAGCAAACGCTGCTTTTTAAAACAACGCTCTTGATCCTAAGTTATCGTATTTTATCAAAAACAAATTGGTGGATTGTTCGCTCGAGAGTACGGCGAGGTCTAAAGAGTAAAGCGGGTCTGATGCAGTAATCGTTTCTGTAGGAATTGATCGGAGCTATTCACGGATCGCCTATCGACGAGTCAACCGAAAACAGGCGAGTTCAAAGAGCGGCTGCTGGTGGTTCTGTTGCTCTGTAACCAAAGCCAGACCTGATCTCTCGGTCAGACCTCAACACGTCGGCAAAGTAAGCTAAAATCGCGCGAAAGGAAATCCAAACATCCATGGACTCGTGCTCCTCCATCATTTGCAGTTTTTCTTGGAATGGAAAGCGATAACGCTAGCATGACACCTATGATGTATATGACTGGTATACGTCGTACGCTTATCGGTTTACTGATCTGTAATGTGCAAACGACGAACGACTATATTTTAGGTGATGAGAAAATGCTGTCATGCTTTCGCAGTGGACAAATTTGATAAATGGCGTTGACTTGAGGGTTCGACGATGCATCAAGCCGATTGCAAAATCTTTTAGGCATTTGTTGGATCGCTCCATTTTCCAACAAATCATGTACATCTAGACCGGAATCATTGCTGGTGCTACTTGGACGTCAAATGCAAGGAAATGGTTGTACTGAGCACGAAGAAAGAAAGTGACATAAAGAAAAAGTTCCGACGCAATTTTCAGTTTGGGAAATTCATACAATGTCGATTGCATGTTGGTTTCCATGTATCTGGATAATTTGGGTCCTCACGATGACATAGATATATCAACACGAATAGAATCCGAGCAGTATGACAGTTTCATGCAGCATCTGAATCATAATTCCTCTGTACAATACACAATTATTCTAAAACGAAGTACCTCGTGTGCACTTCCGGCAGCGCAATTCAGGTACTTGCTTGACAACTTCTCCACGCAACCACTAGTAGATCAGTGTCGTTCAAGTACGGGAAAACGAAATGTCAAATACGTCGTAAGCACACCCAACTGTTTAGTCGGGTCGGTATAAATGAAATTTGAATGTAATGGAATTCCCGCGATCTGGATTACAACTCATAAGTGCTAGCGATATTTCACGATTCTAGATAAATCTTGAGAATTTGATGAGTTCAATTCCAACCGAGTGTACTCCATATCAAGATTTATTGGAAATAGTTCAAGTCCATTACAGACTCCAATAGACGAAATCTCTCAATGCTCTATCGTAAATTATGCTAATGAGAATCGCATTGCAAAGCTTTGCGCTATTGTGTCAGAGCTGATGTAAAGTTGATGAACGATTTCTCTCTTTCTTGTTCCAATGTGGAGGCTTTCTCGTATCTAAATTTCGCAATACAGATGGGCAATACAATCCTTCGAGCGTCTTTGCCCAATTTGTAAAATGCTGTATAAAATAAGAAGGCGATGTTCGCATTCCTGCTTCTTTGCTATCAAAACGAAGCTTGCAGGCTACAAAGTAGTCAGTTCGTTGAAACAGTCATAAAAGTCACACCACGGTCGTCAAGAACGCGACAGAGTGACTGCAATTTCCTTTCGTCGAAGATTGTATCCTCAACAATTAAATGTGTATCTGATTCTAAAAGTCATTCCTGAAATACACAAACCTGTGTAAGTAATCGCTTCTATACAAGTTCCATGCTTCACTCCAGGCAGGCTTAACACATCTAACATACCGACGTGGGTAGCAACAATATACGTGATTCGTAAAAACAATGGTCGATTCGCATGATTTACCTCCAGAGCTGCTATCTAGCATTAAAGGCGATGAATAGACTCTAATAAATTTTGCTAAAGCTTGTAAGCTACTTGATTTGACCTATTCTGAAGAGAATTGGACTTGGAGGAATAGATAGAGATCTTCTATAAAGAAGCCGTAACTTTTGCTAGCATTTCGCCTGATGACACGCGCTACACCCGCACAAAATCCATTCGTAGACCGTTTGTACGCCACATAAGCATACACGATACAGTACAGCTTGCTACAGATGGCACAGACGAGACACTCGAAGCATCAGTTTGTTGCCCGCCTTGATGATGTAGACAATCTCCTTTATCCACATTCATATGATCAATGATTAAGGTTACGAGAACCACAAAAAATAAATCGCATTCATTCCCAGCATATCCTACGACCGAATAAATTAAAGTTTTTCTATCACCTTTCCAAGGAGCGAAAGCATAAATCGTTGAATAATACGCCAGAGCGAGACATAACATTTATTTTCCCCGTAAAATCAAAAACAGATTGGTACGATAGAGCCCATCGATCGAATACAGCAGTCGACGCATTTATATTTATGTTAAAACAAATGATGAGCCTTTCATTTGGAGATGTGCAGTGAGACTATTTTTTGTAATAGGAAGAGAGTATCACTGAATTCATTAGAATTTACAAAATCTTAAATATCAATTTGGATAATTTCCAAATCATTAGCGTAGCGCGTTTCGTTTCATTTTGTCGTACGATTTCAGTCGTTGCTTAGCTATTCACAACATTGCTGCAGCATACACTCAATCTCACGGTGGAATAGCTATAGTACTATAATAGATTATACCAGGGGCAAAAGGCAAAGAAAGTTTATTTACTCGGCAAATAAGAATATCCTCACATCCTCGCTAAAGCCTTTTTGCTTGCTTCATATCACGAGTGTCCGTGTGATATGACTTGATAAAGAAGTTCATGAATAACCAGAATAAGGAGTGAATGTAAACCAAGTAGAGAAGTAGTATCTTGACCGGCATTCCGTCGCAATTCTTCTTTACTGTCATGTATCCTTGAACATTCATCAGTACAAATTGAGTCATTTGCAAGGTGGTGAGATATCTTTTCCACCAGATGTCGCGCGTATGAGCACTAACGAAATAGTACATGTACATGATAGCGTGGATAAAGCCATTTAAAATTATTGTGGCATAGACGTCGCCATCATAAGCCAGTCGGAGATTGAGAAAGTAGACCTAGGTGCATGTGAAAAAGTGTCAGCGGATCAATATGAGAAGGTTAACACATGACATACAATAAAAATGGTCAAGTGATGGTAGACATGAAGAAATGACAGCTGATTCCACTTTTTGCCGAGCACAATAAACAGAGTGTCCGTAAAATCCAGAATTTTCGACAAATAAAACATGTACAGGACGTTCCCCATGACCGGCTTTCTATGATTATACGCATTGCACGGCATCAAGCTGTATCCCTACATACACGTATCCAAATTGGTCTAATGTTCCGATCCCATCAAAGTACGCATTACATGTCTATAGGCCTGGATACCAGCTTCAACGCACATATAAGAGCATAACACAACTTGGATCGGATTGTACAAGAATTGAATAGGTTTCGTGTTGAATTTGGGAAAAGCAGCTTTCATTATTATCTGTAATGAAAACACGGTGAGCCCGTAACATTAATCAGTACTTCAGATAACGCATACCGTTCCGATAATAACAAAAGTCACGTAGCCAATGCAGATCGCGATTGCTGTTGCAAAGTCAGCGAGCGGATAGTGGCGCATAGGCGATAAAAGGTACTGCTCTGATTCATCAAACCAACTCAGTATTTTGTATTCTTGCATATCCGCCCATTTTTTGTATTCTGTCCACGACATGATCGCTGGATCCACTGCTCTGTAGCTCTATGTAGATATTTTTGACGGGACGAGACGCTAGAGTGACCAATCGCATTTCCACTTCATTAATTAGCTTAAATTAGTCGATACAAGTCATTTCGTTGGCTCTTTTTTCCACCAATTGCAATATAGATTCCGGTTCTGCCATACAATACATAAAGTCAATACAGCGTGTTGGCCCGATGCTCTCTTGGCTTTGCAGCTTGAAGAATTTAGATGCCGCTATCTCCTTCGTTCCTGGATCGTGATCCCCACAAGTCATTAGAGTTTCGTGTTCGCATCGTTCCATGTGATTGTACAACAACGCTCTTAAGTAATGTGTTTCTTTCAAGGAATGCACGTCTTGTATGAGGACAAACTTTGCAGAAGCATGATCAAGCGCTTTGAGCAGGTCCGTCCAAATATCACACTTTTGTTTCGGAGAGTGAAGATCTTGTCCCCATGTCTGAAGTTTGGTGAATTTGGACTTGCACAGCATCAATAAGTAGTGGCCTTGAAGCTGCAAGCTTCCGTTCTCCAGGACAACAGATATATTTTCCATCAGTATTGAATCAGTGAGGTTCCATCGTCCCATAACCGCGTACATTTTTGCAAGTAATAACTTTGCTCTCGCTATTAAAAGTGAAAATTCATGGCCCTCGCATATCGTCACGCATGCAATCACGTCTTCCATTATTGAGAGACTTTGCCGCGAATTAGCTTCAAATTTCAGTTCATATTTCTGTATCGTAATGTCACAAACAAGGTACGTCCAGGATTGTCGTCGACATATCGTTTCCAATGATGCGAGCGATCTCAATGCCGCCTCAAAAAGCCTTTGTGATCTTTGTAAGCTTACTATGGTCATTCGAGCAGTTATATGCGCAGAGAGATCGTCTCGAATTAGGCAAAGAGATATAAGCGCATCACTATGCACGCGTGCTCGGATATACTCGTGTCGATTCAAAGCCCAGTTGAAGAACATTCGATGTGTACAACATTGGAAAGCTCGCTGATTCACTAACCCTGGATATGCATGCGCTTGTTCGATCAGAAAACGTATCGATTTCTCGTATACGAAAACTTTGCTGATGACTGGCTCGTCCAACGTTTGGTACATGGCTAGTTCTGCTACAACGCTGGCAAGATCGGCAATGGTTGCAGTGTCGGAGTAGCACTTTGCATATATCTGATTGAATATCCTTGCTAGATGCTGGTTGCCAAACATGCGTAAGAGCACTGAAGTATCCACGAATGCTCTACCTGTCAACTGCCAAAGTACTTCCAAAGTAGCTTTGCTAGAAGTTAGCCAAGCCAAGCCGGAACCCAATTGGTTGTCAGTGGATGCATTGTTTCGAATATGTTTTCCAAATGGTCCATTACGCATCCGATTGAGCTGACCGGTGTTTCTTGATGTAACCTCGCCTAATGCACAACTCGTGTCAGACATTTCCATAAGAGATCGTAGCGCTCCACCGAAATTGAGCCATATTTTGAGTGGATATGTTGTTGGTTTTGTAACATTAGGAAGTAATCTTATACATTCCTGGATAATATCGTCCTCCAACTTGACCTTTCCAGATGCACAAAGTAAAGACTCCAACTGCGCTAAAGTCACCATTATCCTTACTGCTCGAGGCTTTGTCGAAACGGCCTCTGTGCTCCATGTTTGAAGGGTAGACATTGTGCTTTGGAAATTTTTTCCCGACTTGTGCTGGATTTTGAATAACCAGAGTAATGCCAACGCAACACAGAGATGGTCTCCGTGTTGCTCTGCAACTTTGATGGACTCTTGTAGAGCTTCATAAGCACTCTCGTAACAGTGCATCGCAACCTGTAAAGCGGCGACATTCAATGCCGCATACTGCATTCCGACAGAGTTTGATACAGTCTTGCTGCAGGCAATATTAGTTGTATTTTCAGTGACCCGGTCTTTGAACGCCAGGTCGTGATATCGATGTAACGTATCTAAGGCGTTCGGATAATCGCCAGACTCAACATTCTTGCAGTACAAATCAAACACATCGTCAGTTCGTATCTGTTGAGACGCAAAAGACCATCCTGTGAGCCCCTGTGCACGATGTGGAATGAATCGCATGCATCCTTGATCATCCGCATCCAAGCTTCCATAATGATTATTTCGTTGTTGGGGCTTTGTGTTTGCCTTCTGGTCACTTTCAATATACGATGACATTACGTCGTAGAGGCGAGTCAAACCATCAAAGAGTTGTCGATTTACTTGAAAGCTAAAGTTCCGAAGAAAAACACCAAATAAGCTTGTCGTTGACACTTTACCGATAAGTAACCCATCGTTGGAGTCACATAATGGTGGGCTCAAAGTTGTTGCGTCCGATGTAATCAAATCGCTAAGGCTATCGACAAGCTCATTCAGACTATGTAGCGAGTTCATTGCACACGAAATTGTACTCTCCAACCACCTCGCAATCCTGTTTTGATCTTCCACGGAGCTTATAGCAATCCCTAATTGACGTTTTATCTCCGCATATCCTGAGCGAGACTTCTTTGTCGATTGGATCAAATGTGAAAGAAAAACTATCAGTTCCATTCGCCCTTTGCTTGTAATCGTCGACCGTGTTTCTTCAGACACATTTGTGAGCTCTGACTGGAGATAGAAACGTATCAAAAGACAGAGAATCATCGCTTGTCCATCCACGCAGTGCCGTGCGTCCATACCCGTTAGTTGTACCGTACATAAGCGATTAGACGAACTCGATGCAATGAAATCATCAAATGTATGGAAACGTTGGAATAAGGACACAGATATGTCCCTTTTGACATGTCGGCATCAGCAAAACCTTCTACAAGTATGCGATTATAGTATAGCTATAGAGTCTAATCTACGCGAATAGATCCTCTTGGTGAAATATAGAAGTGATGAAAGCCTGACATACATGAATATGATTCTCCATCTATTTTAAAATGTTTTGACACTATTGTAGAAAGTGAAACATGTATAACATGGCTTCCCGTGGGAGTTTTGCACCTGCCTTATGGAACTAATTGTTTCACATATCTAGCGATGCTATGAGTGGCGAAGCTCAGCGGCTTTTGAGCTATCACTGGACAAAGTACTTGAATGCCTCCTCGTGAAGTAAAACAGTCATTTCTTTTGTACAATCCAATAAATCTCTTCTCAATAGACAATAATAATCTATGGCTACTGATCATGATAGCATCGTTCGCTTTTTATGGTACCCTACATTTCACATACTTTATCGCGGACAAGAGCATGTATTATTTATAAATGTTGAAAGTTAACGAGATAGATTGCTTAACGTCAAAGTGCTGACAGATATGAATGACAAGCGTAAAGTGTATTATTTACTGATAGGCGGAAGTGTGGCACAATATGTGGAATTATACGACAGGAGAAAACCGAGACATGCTACCTCAGAGCTACTTAGCAGGACATTCTCAGGCCTTGTAAATAAGCTGTCTGTGAAGCTTCTGACCTCTTTCTCGTACGAGGGAGAATCCATTTCGAGTTGGGGCTGGAAAAATATTCTGAGATCGGATTCGATGGAAAACCAATCCTCAGGTTGTTCTAAAACCAGCGCAACATATGTGCAGTATTCAACAAATTGCTCGGCACAATTGGGTACTGGAAATTTTGTATAGAGAATTCCCGGGTATCCGGCATTACGCACGCATGTCTGGCTGAAGTTGAAAGTGGGGTCATATGTATAACTCAGTCTTTGACAACCTTCGTTCTCCTGATACAGTATGAGCGCAGCTTTGTCCTTCGAAGGCTTTATGAGCTTGGCTTCAAGTCTGCGTTCGCTTATGGAAGTCGATAGTGCGTAATTTATTGCCATCGTTTTGTTCAGATGCAAAAGAATCAGTGCGAAAGACTCAACGACCATAATTGTTAGAGATACCATTTGTGTCGGTGCTTGCTGGGAAATCGAAAAATGAATGGTAATCAAGCCAAAATTGTGATTCACATTGAGTACAGGACAAGGTTTCTGCACCAACCCTTCATTACCTCTGAAACAAAGCCTATACTTACTAATGAAAAAACTGTGTAACATTTGAGGATGGTTTGCGGCTTACAGGAATAAGTTTGGCTATGCACTCTCAAACGAGGAAGGGATATGAACACAAAGGTAAAGAGCGAGTTGACTATGATTCCGCAATTGTATTTGCTCCTGCGCGATCGGTCGAAGCTTACTAGAGTTCATGGCAAGCCTGAAATACGTCGAGCAAAGTATCCGCTAAAGTACGGTGTTGAGTTGGGGAAAGCGTGGCTTACCTCCCTTTGCATTTGTTGAAAAAAAAAGGTCAAAAACTCATGTTGCTAACACCCACACTTTCCATAGGGAATGCTTGGAGAACATCAGAAGATTGCATACGCCCAAATTCGGTGTACGAAATTGCTATACAAACGGTAAAGAAACTGCGGTATAGGCTTAGCTTAGCTAATAGTGAACTAACAACCAATCTCTCTATATATATATATTCAACCTGCCTTATGCATTAGGTCTCGTTTGTCTTGAGGGTACAAACTCTCTCTATGTCATCTTGCGTTATACCTCAAGTGAACGCAACGCACCAGAATGCATCACCATATGTAAGCGAGAGTTTTACAGTACAATATTGTAATATTGCACAAGCGAGTAGAACGAGTAAAGAGCGGATTTCTCATCGATGAGTGTGAGCTGAATTCAGCATAAACGAGCAGATTAGATAAAGAAATTCACCTAATTTTGTTGAGCGTGCGCGAGATGTCGGATACGCGACAAGAACGACCAAATAGCAGCTACGTCTTTGATGAGTGTGTGCATTAGCATAGGCTTGAGGAGTAAGTAAGAGCTCTTTGTCTGAAGATTGTGTTTAGGATTTTATAAGGGAGAGAATGATCAGATCGATGTTGAAGGATGTGACCGACCATTTTCTGATACGCTCTCACTTCACCATCCTCCAACGTATATATTATAGATGGATTGTCAGAAAGAAAAATAAATGTTTTCGCGTCCACGGTTTTGCACAATGTTGTTATCTGCTATAGCAAATACATATATACAGTTGAGTTATCTCATAATCTACTGAGATTTACATTACTTGGCTAAGTCTTGAAGCTGACGTGTCATATAAGTTCTCTCGTATTAGTTTCCGCGGTACGCGGCTCTACTTCCAGCCTTAGAATTTTATTCCCATCTTACTCGGTGCTGAAAAAAGTTGTTTTCTGCCTCCAATAGCGACCTATTTCTTCCCGGTTTTATTCAATAAAGTGCAAATAGGCTGCATACAAAATATTGATCTGCACGCGCTTGTCGTTGCAACAGAATTCGCAACACACAGATAAATGTTTTGCTCGTAACATGATATCGGAGAGTATCACATTACCGAGAATCTAACAATGATATTTGATGCTGCTGAAACAACATGACACGTGATTATAAAATCCTTTGTGTCGTACTTTTTCGGTTTTTTGAAGTCACAAATAAAAACTGAATGGGCATCCAGATTAGTGATGGCTCCAGTATAGATGACATTGATGTATGTCGCCAATTTCGTCGCCTCGCGGGCGATGACATGTACCGACAACTAAAGTATGGAAAAATGCACGATCGAAATGGCATACTTTAGATAAAACGATTTGGAACCATCAACGTTAACTCAGAAGCTACAAAAAACCTTTATGTGCATGCAGAGTCCTCATATTTCGGTATGCACACTTCCATGCCGTCTTGTCTAGTGAGATGTGGAAGAGAAAGTGGTCTTGATGGCGCTTTTCTCAACAAACGTGTGCTTTTCGGCATCCTTTGGGCAACCAGCATTATAAAGTGATAAATCTCGGCGCGATTACAAGGGGTTATAATTTCATTTTAGGGACGATAAAAAAGGAATCCGGTATAGCCACACACCCCTTTTAGTATAACCACACACCCTACCTTAAAATGAGAACACCGGTATTACCACCCCCCTGAATACCCTGTGTAAATATGAACCGGTATTACCCCCTAAATATCCTAAATAGATGGAAACCGGTATCACCACAGCCCCTAAATAAAAATTATATCAGGGAACCGTCATCGCCACACCCCCTGAACTAAATTAGAGATTTCTTTTGTTAATTTTGGGTTGTGGACATGTGCGCCTCTTGTGACCTTCTTGTTTGCAGGCCCCGGATGTTCGATTTGGCATCTCGTTTGGTACTCGTTGATCCTTTTGGCCGTCCACGTGAGGCCACTGTGGCAGGGTCATTTACCCCTGGGCTTGAAACAGATGCACGGCAATTAAGATCCTGATCCAAAAGGCGCTGCCTGTGTGGAGGAAAGACCGAATAACACTCTTGCACCTTTTTCATAATGTCCGAAAGCTTGTTATTTCCTGACTAGGCATTGCAGAATGCAGTGTGGGATGTACAGGCTTGTGAAGCCACCAGTACTCATGAAAATGAGCGTCATACAAGATTGACCCCATCTTTTGCAGCTCTTTGATGACATGAGAACGCGGCAATCCTTTAGTAATTGTGAATGTTCTAGTGAACTCTTTATTGTTCCCCATCGAAAGTGCATTTTGGTACTGCTTGAAGACCTGCAGAAAACAAAAGATGGTCAGTACATACCTTGCAAGTACTGTGCACAACCGTATGTATACATTAGTGTTACATACTTCATTGAATTCCTAATGTGAAATCTCTCTATTCATAGTTGTCCAGAAGCTCCCACTAAGGCGGACGATAATGTGTGAACGATCGTATGCAACTTTCTGATTTATTGATTGGCGCTGCTGCTGAGCTGCGAGAACCAATTCTCCATAAACTGTTGCCAAATCCACTGTAACCAAAACCCATTTCTTCAAGGTTGCATGCCCAAAACGATTTATGTTGTTTGGTCCAAGCAAGGATGAATTTATCCTTGTGCGGAATCCGTGTGGATTGTAAATACGCATAGCCAGTCTCATTAATAGCATCTTTAATGATCAGTAGAATCCGTGCCACTTGCGATAAATTCTTTCCAGTCTTCGTCCTTTGGAAAGTGCTTTTTAGAATTTGTTGGGACATTCTTATTGATATGCCATATGCAAAGCAGATTCTTCGCTTCAGGTAGAAGCCGTGAGATTGCAGCCAATAATGCCAATTCTCTGTCAGTGACAATGACAATTGGCCCAGTGATTCTATCTCGATAAACTATCCTCATTTCCCCAAGCGCCCAAGTGTAATCATCTTCTGATTCGTGTCGCAACAAAACATAGCAGAACAAATAAGACTGGTTTGTGCATGCCACACCTATGACATGGAGCAATGGCATTTGAAACCTGGAGATTTTGTCTGCTCTTGGTTGATGTTGGGCAAAGATTGATCGCAACGCATTTTACTCATCCAATGGTTTTGTATGTCGAATCTGCTATAAGACCCCCCCCCCGAAAAAAAAAAATTGTCTGTCGAGATTCAATCAAGGCTTGGGTGCAATTAGGAGGCGCGGTAATTGACCCGATGAGGGGTCCCGATCAAGCTCATGCCTATTGGCACTTTACTCTAGTGTGTCCTGCAATCCTTCTAGAGGGTTACGACCAAGGAGAAATTCCGCTCGTTCACGTTTTTATGTCTTTCCCGGTGGCAAGAAAAGCAGGATCAGACCACTTCAAAATACTCAAAATTAACCGAGGAGGTGCTCCATCTTTTGTGAAGTACAGAATTTTCTGCTCCTGAACCTGGTTCAATACCCTGGCTTCTGAGAATGTTGAAAGATTCTCTACTGCCTCATGATTGTGAATTGAAACCACCACACTCACTCGCCATTCTTGCACAGGATTTTGATTCAGTTGGCGCTAAATGGTGACTAACCGTGGGCATATTAAAGCCTCATTGATGTTTGGTGGATCCCCGTGTGCTTGGTTTTGTACCGACCACCGTGGACGCAAGCAAGCCACACCTTCCTAGTATTTACGTACTTTTCGACCTTTATGTGACCTTTCTTTGTGGAATAGCCTTCTTGCCAAGCGAAGTTTTGTACTGCCTCTTCTGCGATCTCATAGGTGTGTTCCGGGGGTGGAGCAAGTGGCATAGTGAGGACAGAACATTCACGTTAGCGTACTTGAAGCAATGTATGTAGGTGTATAGCAAGTATGAAAATTAGCGAGTGTGGCGATAGCGGGCTCCCATTTATATAGGATATTTACGGGGTGGGGCGACACGGTGTTCCCAATTAAGTTAGGGTGTGTGGCTATACCGAATCCCTAAAAAAGGGTATTAATATCCCCACAGCTTTTTTTAAGGCACTCGTTACTCTATCCTCAGTGTGTTTGGTAAAATCCCCTCAGTTTGATATGATAGGCTAATGGATGCTTGCATATCGTATACAACTGAGTCTTCTTGCACAAAGAATATCCGTTTGCTGGACATCATAATCGGCGCTCCAAGTGCTGCAAATGCTGTCCTTAATCCAGTACCAGTACCTTTGCAAGTGCATGGGAGGCCATCTAGATCGATGCGATGGAATCAACCATCTGCGTCATCGACGCGAAGAACTTTGTCGGAATTGGAGCTCGTTGCAGCAGTCTTGGATGCTCCCATGCAAAGAAGATGCGGCCGTTGCATGAGGGGTGGACAGACACAGCGCACGAAGATCTCTAAGTGCAATAACATAACGCACAGGAGCGATTTTATAGAATAGAAGGTTCTTGTGCCATGAATGACCCATAATCAGTGATTTATTAGGACTCAGTTTGCAGAAAAAAATATTTTTGTGTTATAATAATTCGTGAACTGTGAAATAGTCTAAGAAGAATGGTCAAAAACAGAAAAACGCAAGCGAACTGAACTGAATGATTGCAAAGTTTTCGAAAAGTAGCGGGCAGTGCTATCACATTGTCTCTTATCCAGTTGTACCTGTAAGTTAGTGCAATGCAAGATTAAAATTTTGCCAATCATATTAAACTGAGGGGATTTTACCAAACACACTGAGGGGATATTGAAGGTTCCCTTTTTTGAATTGCATCATGCCTACTTGATTTATCACTCCCACAACTTTTTCTGTTTTGAAGAAGAAATAAATATTTCACATTTCAAACAAATTACTTCCAAACACACCCTATGTGATTGAAGTTGTCTATATTCCTAGGATTAGACGCAAATGAATTCTCCAATGCCTAACTGTAACAATAAACGTAATTACATGCAAGATTGGGCTAGGACATCCAAACCGAGCTTCAGCGGACTACAAAATAAGGAGTGTTGAAAAAAAACGCTACTCAGACCAGCTTCGCGCGGTGCTCTAGGTGCGTCTCGTGCTTTAGCCTCGCCAAAGTTGAAGAAGAATGGGCCGTACAGAGAAGTGTCTTCGTGCTGAACCAGTATGTTGCTATGACTCAGATAAATTCGTGAAATGTTTCAGGTGATCCGTGGAATAGCACTGCCGTTGTAAGTACGGATATGGACACTCTGGGTGCTATAAAACACCGAAAACAGCAGATGAAGTAGGTGTTAAAGTGCCGTGACCGAAAACGTCTTTGGTTCCGATTCCTCCAAATTCAATGAATCGAAGCCGCGACTAATATAAGCCAGAGGTCCTCCGCTCCAGCAGAAAGGGTTTCCACGCATCACGAAGTGCAGTAATCCGTGCACACGCGATGTGCGACCAGCGTGGTCGAACAGAGAAGAAAATTTTCCACGACGGATAGAGCTCCTCCCAAATTGGACGTGTCCTGTTGCAATCAGAAATCAAATGCTGGTATCTTACGACATAGTAAAAATGCTTTTGATTGCACAGGATGATGCCTGGATGTGATTGTTGTAAGAACCAATAGCGTTCTCGAACTGGTAAGATACGAAAAGATAGTCGGAGCTGGATATCCTAATAAATTGGCAGCAAACACCTGCGAAGACGTTTAACTTATTTGTAAGATCTTTCACCGATGTTGACGTCCCGCTTCGATCACGTTCGCACACGTGAAGCAACATTGGGTGCGGTTTATCTGGTGGCAGTGCCTTCCTGTGTAGACGTGTGCTTCACTAGGTATATTTTTACTTGAAAACATTAGGTCCTTTGTTCGCTACTCCATTCTATCTCTAACCCTATCCTTCTAGATCGTTTTAGAAGTTCGGAGTGACGTCATGGCCTATCCAATATGCATCTAGCTTTGTAACCCTTACAAAACGGGTACGTGCTCTGTCATGCCGCACGTACCTGGCGGCCTGATATATTCCATTTAATTGATCAGCTTGAGCTTAGAGATCTCTCATGAATGCTTATTGTGAAACTAAATGTCATAAAATGAAGCTTAAAGTCTCGTTGTGGCCAAACTAAGACAAAAATTGCGAGGCATTAATAAAAAACCCTATATCCAATGAAATGCCGCGCTTTAGTATGTATAAATGGATGTATGGTGGTCGAGAGCCACCTTGCACTTATACTGTATTGTGCTTTCAGAATCAGAGTCGCTTTTCTGAAGCACATGGCTTTAAGGTGAAGCTGTGTGAAACGTCTGCAAAAAGAACTCCATAGAACCAAGAGGGTTGACTAAAATAGCTTTCACGATCAGAAAGGACATGCTTTTTGAAATTGGATGAGCCATAGGCACTGCAAATGTATCACTTGTCAAAAGATCAAACGTTTCGCGTCAGAGAGGAATGGGTATGACCTCTACCAAGCAACCCCTCCAACCGTCGTACTCATGCACACAGTGTCACCCAAGAGAAATAGTATTACAAACTCCGGTATAATTGCAAAATATATAAGTACTTATCAGAGGAGACACGATTGGAAAGATACTGGAGTGCAAATCTCTTTTTATTCCCAGATGTTCTACTTTTGAAAGCTATACCCATAAGATACACGCACATGCCAGTATTGTTCTGGCGTTTTTCGAAGACGTGGTTAAATGATTCATAATCACGATCTTCGACACATAGTCACTATTACAAACTAGGAGGTCCGATCAAATGAAGTAATATCAGCGGAGCGAATTGAAGTTCGACACAATTTAGGATTATAAACTATATCTAGGCATCTAAAAAAGATGAGAATGATCAGCAAGCATATCATCAACTCGTAGGAGGCATACAATTTAGATACCACACATAGATTGATATAAGCAGATTCTTAGTCAGGCTTTCAGTCATTTTAATGAAAAACGCTTGTCTATCCATCACTGAAAATGTTGCTGGTGGATATGAGCAAGAATTTAGGGAACAGCTTTTTCAAATATACTAATTACGTTTTAAGTAGTCGCCTTACTAATATGATAATAGATTATTGCAATGTTCTTTGATGAACAGTATTGGTATGGATCCATGATGATCAAAGAGAAGATCACGCAAGCTGAAAACTAAAGTCGTGTAGCACGAAGCTACACAACATTAATTGGATATGACTCCGCACTGTTTCATTCAGCTATGATGCGCGTTTTGCTGTATTGACTTTCTAGTGTAAGTATGCACATTGTAGGTCATGCTTAATAGAAAGAACAGTTCATATTTCTATTATTATTAGTGTTTTTCGCGGTGACATAGAATCCGTAATATTTGACTATAGATTTTACCTACACCTGAGAGAGGAATTTTCTTTTGACGAACGCTGCACTACTTTAAACCTTGTGTGTTGTGACGATTTGCCAAAATAATGAATGAATCAACCAATCAAAATCAGTATATCTAACATCCACCCCAAAAAATCAAAAAGCAATGCCGATTTTCACGTTTTGTGCATCCATTCTGGTTACGGTGATGCCAACATGGAGTGCAACACAGAGACATCATGCAACTAGTATGTCAGCAATACTGCGATTGTCCACTGTGAGCCCGGATTCCACTGCATTGTGTCACGAATGCTTGTCAGGAGTTTGGAAATATCACAGATTCTTTTGATTGGGAAAGTATGAATGAAAGATTTTATTGGGTGGAAGGAAACGCAGGAATTGCTGGAGCATTCATAATTCATTGTAATTTACGGATGTATGCGCCATTTCGCTCAAAAAATGTCAATCATATAGTTCAGATGCTGTTTTGCGCCATGATCATCAGCAAAACTTGAGCGCAATATATTCGAAGAGAAAGAATCATGTCGAGATTCGCATTCTTTCTTGGACAAAAGCTGTGGAATCTGACATTTACAAACGTCACGCTTCTGCAATCGTGTGATATCCAGAACATTCAGATCAGAAATGTGAAGCCTACATTTGGAAACAACCGTGCTTAATACCAACCTTTTGTCGGAAAATTCAGAGGAAGACTTCTTGAGATTAAACAAAAGGTACGGTAAAAATTCAGCAAGCAGAGAATAACAACGTGAAATTGTTAATGATCCATTTATTCGATGAATGTTGAGCGGTGGCATGAAGACATGCTGGAAGCCATTGGCCTTGCACACTATGGGGCTCTCTATTCGGACGTATCATTCATTGTTCAGCGCAAAGAACCTTTAGCCGAGCTATCCGTTTTTCGTGGTGAGTGAGAATACGGAAATATTGTGGAGAAATGTGAGAAACGTTTTTGTCCTGCTACTCTTGCGTGGGATCTCGCTGATTGTCAGGATTTTTCAATGTATATATATACCATCGAGCTTTGCTGAGTGACCACAATCAAAGCCATGTTCCTATTACTGACGAAGGACTTGAATGGGATCCAATGACCATAATACTAAATCAAGTTGTTGCGAAACGAATGTCCCGGATTCGTCGAGTGAAAAAAAGACCCTTCTCATATGAGATACAAGCAAAAATAAGATTGGATGCAAAATCATGATCTGAAAAGATCCGAAGCGCTTGATTCTCACATCACGCTATAACAATGTCCATAATCGTATTTCCTGCGTGTGCAAATACTCAAGAGATGGACCTCGCATAATTCTCAGTTCAACCCGTTCATTTTTGCGAAAGATGCAAAAGTCTAAAGCTGCTTGATCCAGCAAGTGCCTTGAATACGTCTATGAGAGTAGGACAATGGTACAGTCCTATCTGTTGGAAGATGGTACCTGATCGAGTGGGATGTTGCCAGGATTTCAGGCCTCCTCGGTACTACTTCTGACAGGATTTGATTATTCAAGTCCATCAGGCGACAGAATAGGCAGTACGGTGTGAAATAATGCAGGTGCCAATATTGTATGCGAGAATGACTGGATCAAAAGCAGGTTGCTCGTAGGTACGACTGTAATATTGGTAATATACTCATTCTGCAAAAACAATTCTTTGGAGAACTTCCTAATTTTTATCGAAACTATCATCACCATATACCATTCCTTTAATAGGCACTTGTATGGTGTTGTACCACAGTCCATCTATATAACATAGAGGCGCTAGTTGTGTGACAAAAAGTGTTTGGCGTGAAGGAACTTAACCTAACCACGGCTGTTGCGTCGTTTCTTGATTCTTCCGAAACCAGCCCACAGATCACAATAAGATTATTTGGAGAGAGTTTGTGTGGCCACAAAAGATATTCATGCCGCAAAATTAATTAAGTGCCAAATAGTTTTTGCTCTGAGCACCGTGCTTACAGCCATATGACTTCTGTTACTGAAGAAAAGTGAAAAAAAAATCCATCAACGATTCACGAACTCACGAAGGATAGAATCTCTGTGGGTGTGTGGCCTCCCTCTAGTCAGAATACTGTAAAACCCTCGAAGGATGGAATCTCTGTGGGTGTGTAGCCTCCCTCGAGTCAGAATACTGTAAAAACTGCAGAGACAGTACCTTTTAATTCAAGCTAATGACTCCTTTCGTTTCGATCTCGGGAACAAACATCTGGCCTGTTTGCAGCAAAATCGCTTTCTACGAGCTCACAAGTGTAATGTCTAAACAATTGGATTGTGCAAAATGCCTTATCCAAGACTTAGAAATAAATTTCGTTTAATGTGACGACAATAGGTCTTCTGGATATGTTTGGATGCGACAAGCACCTTATCATATTCTTAAGCAATACCCGGAAACGCTTTGCCCAAGCCTCGTTTATGATAATCGAAAAAGGCAAATGGAGCGTCCTATCGGTCTCCGTCACTGGACAATAGAAGGCCTCGTAAGACAAATAATGTCAATTAGTCTCGGATTTTTCTAAAGTACTTCTTATAAGAATAAGCATAGTCAAACATAGTCCTCTGTCTTACTGGGACGTTCTTTCATGATTTCTAATTCTTGTGACATATATAATTATGCCGGAAAACATTTAATTATCTGACGGCTGTGTAATTTGGTTAGGCCAATCAATTCTAGAAGAACCATGGATCCCATTACATGATATACTTCGAGCTATCTGATAGGTTATGATTTGCATCGGTCACTTTCCGCATCCTAAATCGAAAGCCTTGGCTCCTGGTTGCTGCTTTAGTTAAAGAAAGTTAACATGATCGCGCGTCATTATGAGTTTGCCGATCACGTTTTATGAATAAGATATCATGGTCTGGTAGGGCCCTCTGTTAAAAATCACATAAACAGTTAGAGTTGTAAGTAAAATGGTTCTTTATGTATAGAATTACTTGAACTAAACGCAAATGAAAAATCGCTCCGAAATTGCAATCGTTTAGAAATTAGGATGGCGTTCTACTCTGAATAGGATGTTATTACTGGACTACTTTTCATCATATAAATCATCAGATCAGAAATACTCCACTTTCGACAGGTTTGCAGACTCACCAAATTCGTCTAGAAAAACTTTGATGACGAGTACATATACACAGGGATGGCACGAGCATCATATACCACTAGCGGCTCGATACAAATGCATTGCAAGATCTAATAAAGATGGCAATCAGCCGCATGGTCAAATGCGTAAGTGATAATTGGCATCATTATGACATCGCAAGTGTTTCGTATCAGACCAGTCGTTATGCCTGGGACGACTTGAACCCGAATGACTTTTCTGAAAAAGCCAAATTAATTTGAACAGATCTGTATGAGCTCTCCAATGCAATCGAAAAGTGCGTTTACAAGAATATAATACAAGAATATAATAAATGCCAAAAACCGAATGCATCGGTGCTTGGAGCTATGATACTTTCGATAAATTCAAATGTCGCAATTACGCATGAAAAACACTTCAGGAAACCGAAAAAGCACATGTGAGCATTTTCATTCAGCTCTTGAGTATCAAAAACGTTGATGATTCTAAAAGTTATGTTAAAAATGGAATTTCTCTCACCAATATCGATTAATTAAACTGATTTGGCTTTAATATGCCACAAACAATTTAGCATCTCTAATGTTTGCCATATTCTCCTTACCGATCCCATGAGCAATCATACAAGTTCGTCGATTGTGATTTCCTTAGCATAGTTCCAAAACATATCCTACTTTGGTTTTGTGGTCTTCAGAGGCTAATTTAGAATTCAAATAAAAGACTCGATGCACGAAACATGTATTCACCAAGCATGTTATATTGGTCTGAATTAGGCACAACTCTGCGCCCTTATTCTTTCGACAGGCTTATTGGTTGCTAACAATCAAGGTCCATATGCAGAGGAAGTTATGGTTTCTTGATCTTGAACAAATCTTGGTATGTTTTTATGGACGTCATACAGAGCAAAGTGTTTTCGACTAACACCTCATCTGGCCAAATAGTATAGAACTCAAGCACGTTCTTGTTGATTCTTTTACAAAAGTTGCTGTGATCACATGACGCCCAAACAAATTTTCACGCATAATGACTGGAAGAAGAGACGTGTTTAGGAAGCTAGATAAAATGTTCAGAAGCTATCATTTCGAATTTCTTTTTTAAGCTCGCTACGGTAAGGTACTTGCGCCGAAATATATTTTCGCTCCTCAACTTAATTCACAGTGATCTTAACCAAGTATGCGTTGAGTCGGTGACTGCCCCATAACCATTCTTTTTTACGTATAAAGTCTCCTGTTAAATTACCAGAATACTTCACGCTGAAGTTACTGTGAATTGAACATGATTCAAATGCCATAAGCCATTGAATTTTCAGAAACTATCATAGACTAAACATACAGGAGAGATAATTTCAGCTAACTGTCCCCCTCGATTCTTCCCCATGCCGAAAAATGGTGCCAAGAATGTGAAAGGTGTATCATTAGGAAACTGGAACCAAAAGAAAACAATTTACCATGCATTTATTTATGGTAAAAAAACAAATTCAGCAGAAGATTGCTGCTGAATGCACTATCTTTCCCTAAGCTCATGGTCTGTGTTTATCCTAGTATCACCACGTATTATTTCTTTAGTCTCATTCCCCGATCGTTTGAAGAAGAAATGACAAACCTCACTGAAAAATTAGCTTTCCTTGTGCGATTTTCGGTATCATATAGATGTATCTTGGCAGCGGTTAGGATTCATTGACTGAAAGAAAGCCTGACCAATTACAGCTTGTCCTATATAAATGAGTTGGTACGATATTAAAATGTTTCCAATGTTCTGAAGTACAGCTCAGATTTCATTACTTGACCTATTCGGTCAACTACCTAGAAGATAATAAATCTTGGAAATTGCTAAACTTACCCTCGCTTTTTACTAAACTCACCCCATGCATTATTTAAACAATCATATTTCATCATTTTAGTCAATCCTTTTTGATTGATTTGATAAGATTTAATACTTGATGCAGGACGCAACCTGCAACTCCTGGCATTATGTCCTGTTGCTTGACAAATACTGCATCTGGGAAGGCGGCAAGTTTGTGGATTAGAAATCCGAGCCCGACTTCCTGCCTGGACATATTCAAAAGCTGAATAATCTCTTTGTGTCGGATGATTGCGTGAACCTAATGGCCTGCCTCTTCCCCTGATTGTCGGAGGATCTTGGATTGTTGTGTTTTGTTTTAATTGTTCACGAATTGAATTGAATGTGATGTTGCCGATGAGATATCTTTTAAGTTAGCAAGTCACAAATTTCTTGTCTTTTTTTATTGATGCTGTAGATTGGCAATGATAGGTTAATGGGGGTTTCCTGTAGAGCCACCATTGTGAGTCGAAGTCTTCTTTTGCAAGTGGTGTGTTGTGCTGGATTAGTTGATTGAAATTATGCTCACATGGTATGCCCAGGCTCTGCTGATATACAACGATGCCAGTGGTCCTTGGTAATTCGCTTTTGTTGTTGCGGGCTAATTGATACTGTTCTCGGGCTATAACCAATGCATACTTTGATATCTCGTTACACTCCATGCCACATTGGATTTTCAAATGTTATTGTGTCCACGCAGATGGAGTGAATTGCATTTGTATTCTTAATTCTCTTGAATTACAGCCTCATACAGCCAGTGAATTTTACAGGGAAAAAGAAAGAGAAAATGGCATCGAAGATGCTGACACAGTCATCAGCAACATGGAGAGAGCTGTTATTACAGCAATCACCCCATGCGCTATCTTGAGAACTCGTTGCGTACACTCAGACCCAAGAGTGCGATGCTGATGAAGGCTGCCAAACGAAAAAGCTTCCTTCATGATGAAGATTGTATTATGCCTTTGCAAAAGTACCTTCGTGAAAACAAATTCAGGTTGGAACTCGCTGCTTTGACTGAACATACAAATACTAAGGTCCTTGTGGGATTGGGTTATGATCATTCGCCAACAATATCTGAGAAAACAATGATGCACTGGCTGAATGCCTTGAATATCAAGTACCGTGAGGTTCAAAAAGGCATCTATGTTGATGGACATCAAAGGGAAGACGTCCTTAACTACCGCCATGAATTGCTCGACAAAATGGAGGAGCTAGCATCTCGGATACCTATCATCTCAACGAAGAGGGAAGCCATCGAAGGCGAAATAATTTGGCCATTAGCCAACGTTCGAACAATTCTTTTGGTTACCATTGACGAAATCACGTTCTCCGCCAATGATGGTTTGAAATGCCTCTGGCTGCCGGATGGTCAGCTGCCATTGCTTAAGAAAGGTCAAGGAATAAGTTTTCATGTGGGCGAACTCTTGTGCTCAATTTTAGGACGTCTGGCATTGGATGAAGAAATTCAAGGGTGGTTTCCTGCGCTACCAGAAGAACGCATGTGTTACTATGCACCCTGGCCAGCACGATGACTGGTGGGAATCAAAGGGACCTTTATATTCCTTTTCCAACAACGCTCTCCGTGCAAATCGAATGAAGCTTAGTCCAGGTGGGAATTGGCCCCCTATGCGGTCGACAACCTAGAATGATGGAGTTTATCAGGAAGTGACTTTCCCAGAGGATTATGCAGACGAAAAACTTCGTGGAAAATCAGAGGACATCAAAATTATTTTTGAGGAACGCGGTCTTTGGCGTGCAGGACTAACGCTTGACTGCCATGAAAAAGTGTCCTCCGATGTTACAAAAATGCTGCGCAAGAAAAATTATCGCAAACCAGCCCGATTTCCTGCAACAGAAGTGCACGTTGGAGGAGCTGATTGTGAATTCTGGCCACATAATTATATTTTTTTCACCCAAAGTTTCATTGCGACCTCAATTTTTTAAAAACTTTTGGGATGCTGGCAAACGATACCTCGCAAAAATTGCAAATAATCCTGGGTTGGATTGAAAAAGACGGTCCCAAAGGCATTGAAATCGATAACTCTGGATGAGATACGCCCCCACTACCGAAAGGCACAACGGTACATGGACGTTTATCGCAAAAGATTAAGCGGTAAAGCCGCGAAATATGCGGTCAAGAAATACCGTTCGCACCGACGTGTGCCGAAATCCATCCTGATGGACATGAACTGCCTTACAGCATGATATTGGATATGTATTACAGAACCGAAACTTTACTCTCTCTCATTGGCTAATATTTACAGCCCAGTGCTCTCTCATTGGCTACAATATATATCTATTAATAGGATACAAATAAATGCGACCAAATTTCCATCTCTCCATACAAAATCACGAAAATTAGCCAAACTTCAACCTCCTACTACTTCGTCCTAAACAAAGATACAACCAATCGAGCTCCGTTGTAAGAAAGCCAATTCAATGCGCTTTCGGTATATGGAGAGCATTCTGCTCTATATTAATTTTTATTGTATTAGTAAGAGTTCTTGTCCACGCAATTTATGGTATGATTACAAATGTCTTGCACTGTACTACAACAGGAATCATCAAGTAAACGTTGGACATCAAAATATGGTCTGCCGTTTGATTCTAAGAAAAATCCAGAATGGGAGGTATAGTATGTATCGAAAGTAAGCATGTTCAACAGCTATCTCTACTATATAGATACTCGAAAAAGGCTTTCAGCATGTCGGACGAAGTACTCATTATGAAAACGCACTCCTATTTTATCCTTCGATAAGACCAAGATTATTTCTCGCTCTCCGATGAACCTAGTGTTTCTACTGTACATTTCCGAATCTCACCTGGCCGTTCAAGCTGAGCTCGGTGCGCTTTATATGTTAGATTTGAGCAAATCCTATTCCCAACACACGATTTCAGAATTACTGATAGTGCCGGACGCATCCAAATATATCCTCGCGTGGTTGATTCGTCATTCTAAGATAAGTATACTTCTATATGTTGGAGAAGGCAGCTGACACAACATGTCAGCTTTGAATTTTCACGTTCGTACTCCACAAACGCGATACTGTTACCAGCAGGCCAAGGTTCTGTGCCAGAATTTGATAACGATTGCGAATAGATCTTTTGAGTTGCTATATCTTCCACATTGTAATACTTGATATGGTGTTTAGGATGCGATAACCCTGCTGGAATGCGGCCATTGGTGAATTTGTAAATGGCAACTTGGTCGCGAGAATGTATGGGATCTGGAAAAATTAATGCTTGGTGCTCGAAACAGAAAGCATAAGGGATCTCTTAGATTTTAAGACATGTCCTTTGACTACCTTTCACTTTGTGGTTCTGTTTTGGCGCCATTATTTTCTTCGAATCAGGTCCTGAAGTGTCAACTAAAAGCGACGTTTTTGTGAGCGGGTAAATTCTTGGTTGTTGGGAACCTGAAGAAAAGAATTTCAGCATGCGCGCAGGACAAGGGCGTCGTTTCGAAGGAGCATGGTACGATATGTGGCACAAGCCAGTCTTTTCATCGCTGAACTGCGCCTTCAATGGTATCTCGTACATTTCTGTGTTCATTGTCTGGGTACCAAGATACACCTTGCAGTCAGCTTCTTTTAGCCTTACGTGTGAACATCTAAACATTTCTTCTCCCGTATACCTTAACGGATCAGAAGCACCCATCAGTACCATTGCTTTCGTAGGTGACGAAAATCTCACGACCCGAGCTCCCAGCACATCTTTCAGATATTACTGACACATTCCGTATTCGTATCAATAAGTGAAGTAACATTGACGCACACGAGCTCGTCGCCTTCTCGTATTCCGAGTGTGTTGATTTGTGCGAGCACCTGCAATTTAGCGGACGATCTGGAAGAAATTCTTGCCATCCTCTTGCGGGCAAGATACTCGAGGATCTGTGTGATTTCTTCCGAATTCTTGCTTTTCTCATATGAGTTTGGAGGTTTAGAACTTTGGTTTGTCTCATCGTGCATCTCATTTCTTTTCTTTGAACCTTGTCGCTGCATGGAAAAAATCTCGACCACTTTCTCACATTCGCTTGGTTCCCAACTTCGCATTCTCGAGCAGAATGTTCCCTTACAGCTACTGATGAATTCTATTGTTTCATGAATGCTACGAAAGACACACAACTCAGCCGATGAACGAGACGTCCTATAAAATAAGAAATAGGTTCGGATGGCTAATGACTCTCTATGCATAGCCAGACATTCCCAAACAGCTTCTTGGTAATGAGAAGATATGATGATGCATCGCATCGATGATCGATCTTTGTGTAGAATGTCAGGTCCCAAGATGTTTTCATTTGCGATTTTTCGAGTTTGGGGCAAAATTGGAGGAGGTTTCGATTCTCGATCAGCTTCAACACTAGCTGGTAGATTAGTTTCGAAAAATAACGCAAATTTTAATACTTGTTTGCGCATGCTCAACGATTCATCATTGTTCCGTTTGCGAGGATAAATAAATATATCATTCTCATTCATCTCCGTTTTTCTAATTGACGCTGCGAGTAGATAAACACTGTTCTCGATCATATTTGATTTTCCTGTACTGGTAGCCTGCTGATAGCCTGCTGATAGCCTGCTGATAGCCCCTTCTAGTAAAGATATTTGATTCGGTTGTAGAAGCAGATATACGACATGTGTTCTTAGAATTACAATGTGATAAAAACTAATTTTGCCAGATCTGTATGACGTCCATGAACCCAGTAGAGTCTGTAGAGATGGCTGGCTTGGATCAAATCGATCCTGTTACCGATAAAACGTGACGAGGCACCGGTGACACGTTAGGATGTCGCTATGTATTCCTCTCGTCGCATTAAAAATGCATGCTGCTAGCTGTACATAGATGGATTGTAGCTTCCCATACATTGATACTAGCACACTGAGAAGCAACACATACAGCGTAGAGCGCACCATGTTTTTCTCTTGCATACGTAATATTAAATGGCTATTTCTGACACGTGGCATCAAATCAGCCAATCCGTACACCTTTTTTACACACTCGGGTACTTGTCCTGGCTTGTAATGCTCAACCGGAGAGGACAGATAGACGGAGTAGTCTTATTTTGCGGCACTGCCTTCGAATTCGTTACAACACGAGCCTTTTTTTTATAGCCAAGTGCAATCCACGTTCCAGGTGCATCGTATACGTTATATACGATAATTAAGCTCGTTTAGAGGTGCTTCATACTAAAAATAGGCTAATTGTGCGCATTGGTACAATTCATTTTTGACGATGCGGTTTTGTGTCCCACTGATGCTGCGTTCTATTTATCAATATGACTTGAAGGTCGAGACTCCTTTGCTGCTAACTAAGTTTCGTTTCGATGATCTCTGACAATCTGAATGAGGCTTTCATAGATTGCGCTAGAAGGAATCTGAGACACTTGTATGTGGTACTAAGATAGCATCATCATGCCAGAAACACTCCACAAAAGAAAGCTTAATCTCACAATATCATACATGTCACTGTGATTATACTCATATAGAATACTTGGGGCGGTTTTTTGCTTATATTCTGCGAAATCAGATATATTTATTAAAAACTGTAACATTTTACCGGGCTGATATTATGATCGTTTTTCTAGGCTGAAAAAATGCCAAGCATATCTGACTGGGTAGCAATTGTCTACAGATTTCACTGGTATACATTAAAATACTAGTGCTCGTCTCATTCGACGTATGTACAGTAGGCAATTCTGGCGCAGATAGTACCATTCGTCACAAAGATCACATATGACAACCATATCATACCTAAGAGAAGTCAGGATTTCATAAACTAAGCTGTACATTTGATTTTATGAGGCGATTCTTCCATGCAAATAATTTATATCTAACCTGCGTCATGTGCGCAAAGGCGGCAAACATAACTACGACGCCTTCCTGTTCTGTTATAACGAGGCCATCATACTACTGAAGTGATAATGCCAAATCAAGACACTGGTACATCGAGTAAAGCATCGAAACAGCATCTAGAACCGCATATTCTACTACTATTGTTTTTTTTTGCGCGCCGATCCTGCTTCAAAAGGCGAAGTCTTTTCTCTTAGTCTTTTTACCGTCGATAAGAAGCTTATAAATCAGTTGTTAAGCACATTGCGTGGGAACGATCACATCAATAGATATCTTTAACAAATCTTTTTTGCGCTTATATTCAAAAGGAGTATAGTTTGATGATCACAGAACAATGAACAGTCCGCGGCCACAGATACGGTACGTAGTAGCAACACCAAATTTACAAGCAGAAGCGACTCGAGGCAATATAAATGGATCACAACATCGAAGTTTTGAATTGTCTCGTACTTGATCTTAGAATCTGAACAAGATTCGAGTAGAGCCAGCCGCTTGTTACCTTGTCTAGTGTCACGAGTCAACTTACGGTATCGTTAAACGTAGAACAGAAGCGATTCTGAGAGAACATTTTCCTGTGTCCTTCAAACAACTTCAATGTTTGAGATCTAAGACGAAAAAGATTGAATGACTTTGCTCTCGTTATGTTGCATCAATGAGTATGACAGAATAATCGTAACACGTGTGCATTTCTTAGTACCTTTAATTCTATTAAACTTTTTTCCGATCAGTAAAAGCTAGGACGTAAAGTAGATGATCCTCGAGCGTGTTGTCTTGGTCTGAATATTTTTATATATTACGCGAACGTTTCCATCTGTTCGACCAAAGAATGGCTCTTCAATGAAGATTGATCACGGATAGAAGCTCTGCGGGTATGAACGTCAAATCCTTCCTGTTGTTCTAGTTTGATACTTGATCTAACTCACATCGAATAAAATAATGCGATAAAGCATCATTTTGTACTCTACATTACCAGTCTACCGATGCAAACGAGGATAGCACAAGGAGAACGTTTTGGTAGGATCTAAGTGTCTACGATGCAAACATCTTTACAATCCGTGTTGCTCGTGAGATAGCATATTGATTCCTGTAGCTCGAATGGATTACCAAGAACATTTGAAAATGTATTGATCCTTTTGCTATCTCAGAAACGGATTGGAGTGAAGTATCAACATCGCGCTCTCTCAAAACGTGTATCCGCTACATAGAGACAATTGATCGTGACTAAAAGAAAGCTTATTCCGAGCCTTTATTCGACTTACTGACCTCCGAATGGCTATTTTGATTTACGCGTATTTAGTTACGCTTGATGATTTGCGATTGGATCCAAACTTTCGCTATATACTCCTCTCATCTCGACTTCTCATTGGCTTCCACAAATTTGCGCGGATTCTCCTTCTTTATCTTCGAATAAGTTGCACGATCGCGATCAGTGATCCCTCACTCCAGAATCTTTTTTTTTATCCAGAACCCATTCTGACTGCTCCTCATAAGTGAAAAGCAAAATCGGACGCCTTCATTGACTTCGCAAGTCGATCGTATATCCCATCCATGGACTCAATCAAGGGAAGAAAAGGATTGATCTCATCGTTACTAGTAATCAGCTTAACCACAAAGAATCGACTATTTGTTGTGCTTTTCCAAAGTAATGTTTCTCTGGAATCTCCAAATCTCTCAAATTTTCTTCAAAGACAAATTTTTGAGACCAAAAAGTGACTCGGATTCAGTTCATTGGATTTTGTGATATCAGTGCGAGAAAATTTGAAGGACATTTTTTTCGGCACAAAGCGAGCAACTCCACTCGAGTTTCATTGTCATTGCGTCCACAAGATTTCCAAAACATTTACCAGAGTTTTTCTGTGCTGGGTCTGGTACAAAGACATTCGTGTTGAACATACTACACTTGGACTGGTGCATCTGTTTTTTATTTATAGATTCCAGAACTTTCGGCTTTTCTCAGTGTTTAATTTGAAAGCTTTCAAGCTGGTAGAAGAAACATGGTCGCTTTCGTGCTCATATATGTACGATTTTGCCCTTTGATCTTGTAAACTTTCTTCATCAAGTGTTTCAGTGTTCATGTAGCACCGATCTTGTCGAACTCTTTCCGGTTTATCTTGCGTGAGCGCCGACTCCTTTCAAGGGATAGGAAGTGTGCTCGTTTTACTTTGTTCATGAAATGTACTGGTATTTAGGAAGAGCCAATTTCTAAATCTTAATGAAAGTTCGTGGACTTCAAGACGCTCTTCCTCGTTTCACGTTCAAGAAGCTCTACCGTTTCTTGTGTATAGACAACATGATCTGCAACAACCTACGAGAGTAATAAATCTTCTCGTCACGTGTCATAATAAGCATACATCACTTTTTTTGGACAGCTACGAATTTCTGACGAGGTCCCTGCTTGATCATACCCTCGATAATCTCTTCCATATCTTTTTTCACCTGTCCCGTGGAATGTCTAAAGTCAAACTCAATACAATAAAATCTTCATTGAATTGCGAGCGTAAAAATTGCTCTTACGAAATTTCTAATGCTACTTCACGTTAAAAATCATATATATAAACGGTTTAGGTCGGAAGTACTTTCGAATGTGCTATGCGCGTCCGTGAATGAAACGATCTTGCTTTTCAATTCTTTTGCGAGAGTGCGTTTATGGAGTAGATCTAGAGCTACGATACAAAACATCTACTTTGAAAGATCAGCTTATCATCCCTACATTGTTCTGATACTCTGTCCAGTTACTCGTGCATTTGCGTCATTCGACTTGCGGATAAACAGAGTATAAATGTAACGACATTTATTCTCTCCATGTTTCTCATTGAGATGATTCTGACTTTATGCATTCCATTCACTAAGTGAATTTTAGCAGGAAATGCTTGAATTAAACAATATCTTTTATAACGGAATACGACGATGCAAATCTCATCATTTGTCTATACAGCATCTGATATAACATACTTAGATATGCGGAAATTTTGTGAACATGTTGGTCTGCCTTTTGCTGGATTATAGTCTGCATCTATATTTGTATCTCTTTGAAGCTTATTTAGCTAATCCAAATTGCGCATGTATGTTTATGTGCTGTGCTAGCGTCCATGGTCAGAAACATACCTGCTTCCTGCAAGGGAGAAGTTTATATTTAAAGCATAAGATATATTCAAGATTGGACTTGTAATCGTGCGATCCTCCAGTATACCATCGTTTATTGCATTAAGTAGGGAATAAAGTGGTTAATTTGAAATGTCAGAAGCTCCTTACCAATGATAGAATGGAATCTTATTGGTGAAGGGGGTTCATTTCGAAACGGAAATTCGTTGATGGGACAGAAAACTGACACTGAAGCACATTACTTCAAATTAGATTTGAAAGTTTTAAGTCAATCCTTATTGTTGCCAGAGGACATTACTTGCGTCGCCGTTGTTTCCAACGCCGAAGTATCACCCGATACTGCAGGCTGATTAGGTAGTGTTTATTTCTGATATCGCCATCGAATGCTATCGATAATACTCTCTAAAGAGCTCAATGCTGGTCGACCATCCAGATGCATAGACTAAGAACCTTTGAATGAACTACCTTTGCCATTATAAAAGGCAACCCCGTGGCAAAGTTGCTTTCCATCGCGGTCTGTAATCCAATCATGACGATTGGACGGATGTTTGAACCTGCATCAAGTTAAAAAGCAGCCATATATGCGTTAAGATCTACTGACGCTTGCGTATCATACGATAAAATTCAGTATTTAGCTCTTTGGCTGTGTTCAGTTGGCTTCTATAAAAACATTTAAGCTTCAGTGATTATTGCATCCTAAAGCGCAAAGAATCTGTATGAGTGTGTATCATTTCTTTCAGACAGAAATGACTTACAGATAAAACTTTTCCTAAAAAGTATATGTTGACACGTTTTTTCATTGTTAGCGTTATGAATTGCTACAATGATATGCATCACTTCATGATTTGGATTCCACCGTTTTAGATCTATTGCTCTCAAATACACATCCTCTTAAGGATATTTTTAAAGTGATGAGCTGCCAGTTTGATGTTGCGGTTCGAATTATGAGCGTGAAATAGTGGATATGGCACGATTTGTGGATAAGAGATCCATATGCAGTAATATTGTCGCGATTTGTTGTTGCTTGTCTACCAGGAGGGCAGCCATTTCTATTTGCGTGCGAGAATGCTGGATTTATTTCAAGGTTTTTCATTGGGCACTGAGCCAAGTAACAATCACTTTCTAGCAGACCACACAGATTCTTCTATTGATTTTGCTATCATCCAGTTGGAAAAGCATGTAGTGACAGGTAATGCTTTGTGGACGTTCTCGAATTTCTAGGTCTGTATTATCGAGTCCAGTGGTGCTCTATAACTAATATCAATTTGCTGCTGTTCTGGAGATTCCATGTCTGTACTATCGATTCCAGTGGTGCGGTACAACTCGTATTGCTTTTATTTTCGCTGTGCTTCTTTTTCAAATCGCTACTATGCTAACGGTAATTATAAGCACTGTGCCTTCGACAAAATACATAGAATATTACTAAGTAGTCAATTGACTGTGCAATCTACTTCTGTCAAAAGCTGCTTGATGAGATGTCTCAAAGTTACTTTCAGTCACCACAATTATTTATGCGTAATCTGATACCTTATAAGGCCCTCGAGGCTTACATGTATCAAACTTGTCCGCATTCAGACTTAGCGCCCTCGCTTTTACCTGCTTATCTGCCATTAGAGACCATTCGAGATAAGGTAGAGACGCACTAATGGAAGGAAGCCCTTGCCTATTCGAAGACTCTTCTCATTTTACATTCTACTCACTCCGGCTTGTAAATCAGAACGCAGAGAGCAACAAAGCATATCTCAGGTCATTGTCGAGGAAAAATGGATGGTGACCGGCCATCAGCCGAGCCACAAATTGGTTTTACTCATTGAGGCTTGTTAGAATTCTCTAGCGTAGAGAAGAAATTACGGAGTGATAAGTGGCAACTGTAGAAGTTAATTTGTAATTCATCTTTCTTGAAAGTTGCTACAGAACCACCGCGCCGGATCAGCTCCTACGGAAGGTGCATAAATCTCCCGAAGTAAAAGCGTCCATGACAATTTCCGACAACGCTGATATTCAAAGTTAATCCAGCCGATCTGCTACAGATGCTTACTATCATTAACAACTACTTCCATAATCCACAGCCGACATATCATCCACAGGAAGCCCCATTCCAGAGTGTACATGCTCATTCTGACTAAAACACAAAACAGTAAACACTAAGACTCTTCGTATAAGCTATTTCATGTAGGACATTACCCATCCATAATAACATCATAATGAGAGCGAAAAGCACAAAGATCTCGGCAGTGACTTGGGCTACTTCGGACCAGAAGATTAGACCCTATCATCCAGCGTTTTGAAATCATTCGGGAACGTATCGTGCTTTTTGGCAATTGCAGACAGAAACCAAATAATCACCAAAGAGAATATAGGATCGTGAGCGTACTGGAATGTCATCAATGCAATCATGACTAGTATGTATAGATGAAGTATATAGACTGCAATTGGTAAAAACGTCTGACGATATTGCGCTAATGAGATTGACACATGTGACAGTGCTGTAACCCACGAAAAGAACAAATCGAATGGAAGCTTGGAGCTTATGTATTGCCACCGATAGATCTGAGATCCAACGTGGAAGACTGAGCTAGAAAGCCTTGAGCTCAACCGCCAGCTGTGGACGGTGTAAATGTACAGCACTAGCAACGCTATCCAGGAATGGAAATAGCAAACGTTGCGAGATGCCCATGATCTTTCAATTATAGCGATACCCAAGCAATTTTGCGACACAGGTGAAATCAAAAGAAATTCTCAGCTGTATGGGCTGACTCTGTTTGCATAGATGGAGTAGTGCGGAGAAACCAAATCAATGACGACGATAACCGCTTCCTATATATGCATTAGCATCCACACAAGGAGAGTATACGACTCGTGCGTAGTCTTGGTATCATATTGATGTGGGATTTTCGAAAGAGACTTTGCGTTGATAACATTCAGAATGTTATCAAGAGTCTACAGCTGAAATACTTTGTGCTACAGTTCTTGCTTGATACGACAGAGGGCGAATAGCAGGCATCACTCAGAAAAAAAATAGGATTGGTTACTCGACTGGCTACCGTTTAGTCAGTGGGAAGACGAGACATACAGAGATGACGTAATAAAGTAAGATCGTGAAGGAGGTCGGAAGACTCAAGATTTCCCTCTGTGACTCTATGACGGTATAATTAAGATTTGAGCGCTCCCTCATGAGACACGATATATATGTTCTGTTGCTCTATTATCATACAGTGAGATAATAGTCAACATTATTGCCGCAACATTAACATTTTACTCACAACTAGATATAATCCTATGCATACAATTATTTCGCATTGTAAATTGGATTCTGAGGCTTTGTCTATTTCGGTCACCCTACTACACCAATAAAGTATGAAATTCAGAAGTTTGTCGTCTGATAGCAATGTAATCGATGTCGACGAGAGTGAGCGTTTACTATCAAGGTATGGAAGTGCTAGACGAATCACGGGGAAACGTTTAAGATTTGCTGGGTGCATAGGAATTGGCTGTCTGACAAAGTCAATGGAATTGGGGTAAAAATCTTTGAGACAATCTTAATTCACATCATCATATACTACGAGCAACAACATGCCATTCCTAGGGAAACGGTGCGATTTTTTACCGGTCAACCACGTCCAATGCCACATGCATGAGAAGATGTTCATTTTCTGACTAAATAAAGTCCTTCAAAGGCGGGCAAGCCATAATATAGTTACTGGTGTGTTGGTGGTGTTGACGCTTACTTTCTGAGTGCTACAACATTCTCTCTATGTTGAGATTTATCGTCACACATAAGCATGCGTGTAACACAATGCAATTACAAATTTTTGTGTCATGTTTGCTGTGTATGTCGTAGAGCTATCTTTGAAAATGGTACTTGATTGGTCGGATAGCTGATTGTGCATAATCGCAAAAGGGTGTGTCACGAGTTGGAAGTTGAACAGGATATGGAAAAGAACTGGTTGACGAATGATTTTCCGTTAGTCTATTCTGCAAACACGATTCAACTCAGTTGGGCCCAACCTCAATCATATTCATGCGCTACTACCAGACAGATCGATTTTGCTATAAAACATTTATAGTAGCGAGGAAAAATGATATCTCGAAAGAAGTCTGATTGAGTCGTTGTGCCATGCAAAAACTCATCAGAATGTTGATACGGTCACCATAAGTAGATAGAGAGGTACCCCCACCCATTCATTCTACAGAGTAAAGAACAGATCAATTGAAGGTGGAACATCACTAAAATTTGACTGACTTCTCTACGCCTAGGCTATCTTGAATAAAATATAAACATATAATGAAGTGTCATGACAATACCTGGTAGATATGGTAATATGTTGTCTCGTTGATTTTGCTGTATTGAGGTAACCTTAAAGCCGCTATAACTGCGTCTATTTCCCAATTTACCAACTGCTGAGCACCGCTCAACCGTATTAAATTCTAATCAACCCAGCCAATCCGAATACTATTCTCTCCATCAGAATACTATCGATCGGCATTTAGCGTTTACCCATAATAACAACGTTTGTGTGTCACAACTCGTGCACCTTTCATGTTTCGTTGAATGCTGTCAGGAGTCAATTAAAACCCGCAAATGGAACGATGAGATGTGACCATGACTGTTGAGCCAAACGCTAGTCCAACGAAGCAGATTTCATCCACCCCTATGGACATCGATGACACAGTCACATCATCACCTATTCATCGAAAAAAAACGGTTAAACAGATAATCGGCCTACGTTGATCGATATAAGGAAGGTTCAGAAGGATATCCGAATGTAGAAAGAGGCCAAAATAGCAACCAGGAAGGTTGAAATGCCGAAGCCTTCAACTGCGGATCTAGGCGCCATTCAAAAGCTTTTCGAAGAGGGCCGTCCAAGCTGGGAGGTTCTGTCTACTAACTTCACTGCAGCAAAACCTGTCAGTTACCGAGTGCCGAATTCTCGGTTGTATTGGAGACTGTCAAGCGCTGTTTCGAACTCCAACATCGCACATTCTGCAATTTTTTTCTCGAAATTACGGTAATGTGATCTTCGACGAGCGTTTTGAAGCTGCTAAAATTGGCCAATTGGATAAATTACCTGGCAGTAATTTGCGACTACTTTTACAATTCTCGTAAGGAAATACTCATTTCGAAAATTTAATATTCTAGGTTCACTATTGTTCTTGGATTTTTTTTCGGAATTGGACTGGAATTGTCATTACTTGAAATGCGTCGGCATTGCATCGTCTTGTTCTCGATGTTCTGTATGAGCCTTTCCGCAAACAGTGTCCTTCAAAAATACTTGCAATGTCGACTTGGACCGTTTATTTTCTCGGCACAAGCTGTCATGAGCAGGTCATTGTTGGCAAATGTGAGCAGATATGCATCGAGGGGAGATAATATTCGGCTCGAGGAAAAGCTTCTCCACTCTTGGCTGGTAAGCTACGGGTGAAATAGCACAGTCCACACTGCTTACGTCTACCGATGAAACCCCTCAACCATTCAGCAACCGAAAAAGAAATCCGGTTTATCAACTGAAAGCCAGCCTGCGGAGGCGGAAGCAACACCAATACGTGCCAAACCAATGTCAAAATACCTGAAATGTCAAAACAACGTCTCGGAAGCAAGCTAGGCAACCTTAAAGCCACTTCTGTACGCAACGTTGAAGACGGAAGAATACCCGATGTATCAAAATCGGATCCAACGCACCAGAAACATCCCACTTCTGTTCTGGTTAACGACAAAATGAGTAAAGTTGCAGAAAAATACGACCCACTGAAGAAACTTGGACTCCGGTTCGAACTGTAAACAAGCGCAACCGATCAATCTATCTCGTTCAAAGGGTATTAAGAAATGCTTCTCTGAAAAAGTTGGATGGTTTTGGCTACGAGCAAATATTTCAATGTTCTTAATTCTATCGACGCAGACAATGTAAAAATAGATTTTACAATAAGAAACGACTTATTAAAGAGGTACCAAATATAACCATCCAAACTTGTGGTGGATAGCTATCATCCCAATTGCAAAGAATCTTCTCACTTGATCAAAAATAATCATATCCGGATAAAGAAAGACAATCGTCCGACTAGTATGGCAGAAGTGGTTAGTGGTGAATCTATGATTCAAGATTTGAAATCCGGTCAATCTCCTTTTAGAATGATACGTTATTGAAACAGGATGCTTGTGCTGAGAAAGCAAGTAAACATGCTAAATACACGTAATCCAGAGACAGTATTCCCCAATTTGCTTTGAAATATCCGATTTCACTGCATGAAGTGCTCAATCGTTGCATGATGTTCAATGGCCCATGATTGGAGCATGTGGTGCGGTAACAGACAGTAAATCGTATACTGGCAGCATCCGAGCCAAACTCAGATATCACGTTCAGCACAAGTGGGCGATGAAAGTCAGTGGTTCCGTCTTGGCATTTATACCAAGTCTGCTCTCACGGTGAGCAATGGTTAGACTGCATCAGCTAAAAAAGAGAAATTGACACTAGCAACAAACTCGCTCTCGTTTTTTGATCTTATGTCTATGTGCAAGGCGCCAACAGCATACCACATCGACCAATGGATCCAGTACGTTACTGATCACCCAGTGTTGTGGATTTCAACTCACCACTATCGTCTCCTTCACACGAATGTGTTGCTGCACATCTTGCGTTCGCCGCTGGGTACACTTTGCCACAGCAGTGGTTTGACGCAAAATGAGAAGTCCAATTTTCCATCAATCGGTGAAGCTACACTAGTCAACGTCTTTTCTTACCAACGAAGCTTTCTTTTTAGAGCTAAAGGAAGAGGACGGATTTGAGGAACTCCCTCGTCGTCGGACTCCTTTCAGTTCAATGAAATGGGAAACTCAACAAACAGTTAGGTCGCATAATCCCAGGAGCTGTTGACCGGCATGTGAAGCTGACATGAACTCCGCTTCCAGAATTGATAGCGATTTTATGCTTTCTTCCGGCACATCTAGACTACTATCATGTCACCCACACGAAAGATCCCTCCGCATACCGACTTGCGGGTAATCTTATTCCCTCAAATGTCCGCATCGCTTGCGCTTGAAAGGTGCACAGAAATGATTTGCTGAGCCTATTTCTGGCCAAGCTGAAAATTGACGTTCTTGGTTCCTTTCAAATAACTGGTACTTATTTTGATCAATTGCCAGTCGCATACCGTAGGAGCATGGACGCGACGCGTAGCTCGGTGCATTAGTGCTTTACGCTCGGTATATCAACCAATCTGATTTAGATAGATGGTCTTTCTAGTAGTATACGCAGCTTCTTCAAGAGCTCATTTGAGAGTGTTCTAGTGATGCTGATTCGACTAGCCCATCCGCGGGCAAGATCGGGTTGGCTTCTCGCATGTCATTATCATATTCTAGCCCATAGGGGGTTCATCACTTGGTGTGCATCTTGTAGGCCGAACTTAGGTATTAGCTCATCTACCATTTGTTCTTGGTCAATTTTATAACCAAATTCTGGAGAATGAGTAAGCCGCATCCCTAGAAACTTGCTAACGACGCCCAAGTCCTTGATCTGTAGCGTTGCCAATTGTAAAACACATCATCCACTCGAATCTTCGATATCCCAGTCACGAGCTAATCGTCAACATATACTACGACGACAGTCTTTCCATCGTGACATCATTTGAAGTAGAGGCACGAGTCTGCGACACATTGTACGAACCCAACACGAAGTAGTTCTGAATGTAGAAGTTGCACCCAGAGGCTTCCAGCTTCTTTAATCTATTAAGGCTGGGCTAGAGTTGAAGCACCACAAACGGTGTAGCTTCTTCTCACTTACTTTCATTCCTTGTGGAACTTATGAGTAAATGCCCAGATCCGGTTTAGTAGAGGCCTTAATATACGCATTAGGCATGTCCCATGACGCGCCGATACACCACATATCTCGGAAAGTGCAAGGATAACCTTCCGAGTCTTCATGTCCATCACGGCGGCGAATGTTAGTGTATAGTTTTTACCGAAGGAGTGTTCATTCTACACGCCACCATGCTGGATTTGTAGCGCTAGACGTTCCCCCTAGCATCTGTATTTTTTCTTGCACACCCCCTTTGCGTGAACAGGGCGCATTTCATCCGTGCGTTACCATTTTCCACGTGTCGTTGGCCTTTAGAGAATCTACCTCCGACTCCGCAGCGCCTTCCCACTCCACAAACTTGTCACTATTCATGACTTCTCTCCAATTCTTCGGATCCGCACGATAAACAGCACCTCTAATCTCGCGTGGTGGGATCTTTGTTTCATTGAATCTCTTCCTCATCTTCACTTCTGGCTGATTGACTGTAGCTTTGTTCAGATTACTTGTTCTTCCGCCACGCTTGCCCTGATTCTTGAAGTTTTTCGTTACCACTCGCAGATCCACCCGACATGCAAACATCGCTGGTTGTTTCTGTCTGTATGTTACATAAAGCGTCCATCTCAGATGCTGATTCGACACTCATGTCAAGAGGATAAGCGGTCTTCTTGTTGTTAGCTTCTTCCGCGTTGTCTTTATTTGTTAGACGAACAAGCTGCGCGTTTGCATCATCGCTTAGGGTCTTAATATTTCAGACATGCTGCGTTGTTCGCACTACGCGATCCTTGGTAAACAGCACTCTACCCTTTTATTACGTCGCTCTTGCCAATCATAAATTGCACTCTTAAAGTTGATCGAGGTTCTTGTATTTCGGTTTCTGGATTGCGGTGCACGGAGAGCCAAAAATAACAATATCCGTCAGCTTTGGGCTGGAACCCGTCAGAACTTCAATCGGCGAAGCACGATTCTCATTTCCTATCGTCGGTCTGCGGTTGAGAATGTAGGACGCATATTCTGCAGCGTCATCCCAAAAACTCAATAGCACCCCTGATCCAAAACTCATGGAGCGCACCATGTTCATTTCTGTCCGATGCAGAATCTCCGCCTTACCGTTCGACGCTTGGTTCCCCGCTTCCGACACCTGAAGTCGCACTCCGGATTTTTCACAAAACGGGTCGATGACCCTGTACTCGCCTTCACCATCGGTGCGTAGGCAGTAAATCCTACAATCAAAGCGCTTCTCAAAGTATAAGAGGAAGTTCTCGAATGACTTGGTCGCCTTGTCCTTCGTTTCGCCAGAACCGCACGGCAGTATTTGCTTTTGTTATCCACGAAATTGATAAGGTATCTTTTTTCACAGCTGTCTATTGAAGTGATTGGACCCTTGATATCGCTACAGATAACGACACATAATCGGTCGATAGGAGAATTTATTCCAGTGTCTTTGGTCGACTGTTTATTACGCGCCAGCGCGCATGTTATCACGCTGAACTTTCTTCATTCGTAAGAATTATGCCGCTCTCTGGGTCGTTAGCCGTTCTCTCAATGGTGTCATAAGCCAGATGTGCAAATCAAAAGTGAAAATCCAGTAGCCTTCACGCTTGTGCATCGGGGATTGTAACACGTAACACCTATTCTTCATTGTTGTTCTTGTCAACATCGGAGATCTTAAAACCGTCGCTGCGTCGGACCATTGAACGCGTGCGTCCATCATAACGAAGGTCATAAGAATTTTCTTCGATTCTTCCATACGAAAGTATATTCCACGAAAGATCTGCCGAGTATTACACGTCGCTAAGTTTGATGCATCGAAGATCACCATCGACGCGTGCTACTAAGTCAGAGTTTCCTTTGAGCTGGATTTTCAGACTCTCTCTATTTGGAATCAGGCATTCTTCATCGCGTTCTTTTGTATTGTCGAGTTGTGATGGTGTCGTAACTAGATGACGACTCGATCCACTATCGAAAATCTATTGCCATGTGGCTTCGACATTTTCTGCAACTGCCAGCGAAAATTTCTTCTTCACTTCTTGCTTGCAGTCGCGTTTGTAATGACCTTCTTTCCACACTTGAAGCAGGCACCTGGATTTCTCCTTTGGCGCTCCTACTTTTTCTAAGTTGTTCAACATCAGTGCCATTAAGAGCGGCCACTGTTGGCTTGCTTCTCAGACGATTTCTTGGATCATTTAGCTGCGCAAAATGGACCATGTCGTAAGTACTCCTCACGATAAGGACTTAGTCGTGCCAATAAACATGCCCTGAAAGTCACTCGAAGAGCTGGCAAACTTGGCATTATTTTCGAGAACTTGATCGTGAGCACCACCGATAGCATCACTCAAAGCCATCAGGTACAGCATGTGACCATTCCACGATACAGTCTCCTTTTTCTTCGATGCGAAAAGCTTGAACGTTTGTGACTTCGAAATTCGCGGACCGAACTTGGTGTTCAGTCGGTCCATTGAGAACTAAATTTGAGGGTTTTCCTCGTATCAGATGTCTACCTGGTTGTGAAAGTGCTGTACAGCTTTACCGGATAGATGTAGACCGAGAAATTCCACCTTTGTTTCTTCCGTGCACATGCACCCACAGAGGTCTTCAGCTATCTTGACCTTCCGCAGAAACCGTTTTTCCCAGGGTCCAAACCCTCCCGAGGCCTGGGTACATTTCATTGTCGTCTAGATTTGTGATGGCAAGCTTCAGCTCCCTTATCTGCAGGGGTCTTTGCGGTGCAAAGTACGACGGTGCTGGAACTAGCCTGTATGATGGACCCGTTGGTGGCTACATGGGTGCTCCTTGTCTGCCACCTTCATCACGCAATCGCTGATGCCCCTTTCCTGAAGCGTGATGTCGCGCTGGACTCCGTATCTACTCGTCGTCAAGAGAGGATATCGTCATATTCCGGCCAAGTCCGGCGCGTCTCCGCATAAACGCGAAAAGTGCTGCTTCCGGCGGACACGACCGAAGCTTGGTCCTCCTAGAGTCTCCGAGATTCAAGTCTATTGAGGTGAGCTTCAATGTTACCTTTCTGTTCAGTGATCGTGTTCAGTAGCCTTCCCATGTTCTCATTAGCACATAAAAGCGTACTGGCTCCATCGTTGTTGATGTGAGTCGTGGTTAGCGCTTGTAGTTGATCTCGAGAAACTTGTGCCATAGGTGTTGGGCTCATTACCAGTCGTAAATACCGCCCGGAATAAGAAGTTTTTTCACTGAAAGGTGGTAAAAATAGAAGGAGGTATATTATTCATGACTGTTAGTTTCTCTTTCTATGGCCACCTTGATTACGAAGCCACCGCGTTGGTACAGTCCCAGCGGAAGGCATACGAAACCACTATTTGGATCCTTGGATATTTTCTCCAAAACGCCTGGCGGATGGCAATGTGGAGTCTTTACTTTCCAATAGTTGCAGCACCATCGCTTTACAAATCAAATGGTAGAACTGGATTCTGGCTTTGTCATGTACGATTCCCAACTATATCTTCATCATTGAACACTTAACAGCCACGGAAACAGCAATTCAAGAGTAAGTAATAAATCCGAGATCCAACAAAGGGAAAGCAATGAAGGGAAGGCATTTTTATGCGCAAGTATTGAAGTATTTTTCGATTTGAGGAGTGTAGTAAACGAGTGGGGCCCTTTGTACTTCTAAATTCGGTTTGGCTTATCAGTGATCATTTCGTAAAGTCAGGCAGTATGCAGTAATTAGACAGAGAAGACTTGATATGCAAGGTATACAGTCAGGACATTTTTTCGCCATTCAACAGTATTCTACGACGGAAATATCGTACAATGTGACATCAACCTGGAAAATATCATCATCAACGACAATGGGAGTATATATCGCTGTGATATTTTCACCCCACACACACATAAACACATAATCATCGGACATGGCAGGTCATGTCATACAATGGGTAGTGGCCGTCATAAAGTTTACAAGTTGATGCGCAGATGAAAGCACCCAACTCGTATAAATAATGTAATTAAACCATTTTTCATTCCTCTCGTTACTGTCTTCAGAGAGCCTTTTGTGTCAATCAAACAAAGCGTTGGGTTTGCAACTTTGGTATCAAATAATCATTCAATCTGATTCGTCTTTCTCTTTGGGCTCTCATGCTTCCGTTTGTTCGATAGCCCCAAGTAATCTGTCGCATTAAGGACTGGTTCTTTGCTGAAGATAATGATTATATGAATACCCCAACCCACAATCTACCCTTATTAGCGCATTCCTTTCAGTTTGATAGCAGTTTAGAATTCAACATCCATAAAAATCGCTTTATCAAGTATACGAGCCAAGCTTTGCGCTAGGGTGCGAGACAGATGAAGCATTCTGTAAAAATATGCTACTTCAACCTGATCGTTAGGATCGTTTTTCTTCCACCTGATGACCGTAACAATTGCATCCTTGACGCCTTGGATTCACCTAATTCGGTGAATGACACATAATTAGTCTTTGATTGAAACCTGATTCAAGTCGAAAGCAACCTATTTGCGATCCGCTTCATCGAGGCACAAAATGCCGGGCAAGAGCTGCAAATCTTCGCGTTCAGAGGTGTCCTTGAGGAATCATCTCAACTCTTTCCCAGCTTTCAAATCTTCTGTAAGTGAGATCAGGGAAGGGTGTCGCGATGGTTCCCAAGTTTTGATGCCTCAAAAACATTTCAGACAGCCGGGGGCTTTTTCATGTTTGTGCTTTACACGAAAGCAGCCAGGACTGAGGTGCGATACATCATCCTTGTTTTGTCCAGCAGGTGCCCGTTTTTATTCAGTCAGTAATAAAGCCAAACTATTCACAGAATGCTGTCTGGCGTACAATCTTTACTGGATTCAATGCAACCACTTTGGCTATGGCATTTACGAGTTGTGACGTGTATCTCTAGATCTGTGAATAAACTCAAAGATAACATGGTCGTTTCTTCATGGCTCAGATGTAGACTGTCCCAAGTAACCATACTTTCTCAGCTTTGAGCAAGCCTTTCCAGAAAATGCTTTAGTTCTTGTTAGAAAACGGGACTTCATTGTCAGGAGGTATGGTTCTGTTTTAGTCTGATCCCTTGCTGCGATCTGATGAAGTGAATTAGCAAATCTTCTCGAAGATTAATCCCATCAGCTCAGGCATCTCGCCAGACAGTTTCAATATTGTCGACAGTTTCTAGTTGAACAAATGTACACACATCCTTCAATGGCAAAGTTGTTGTACCATGGCACATTCATCCCTAAGACACGAATCTAAAAAAATTCAATTTCTATACAGTTTATTGCATATAGAAGACTCACTCCACATATTATTCATCAAACCCTCCTGCGGCGTTTGTTTTGACACATAATTCACGTAATAAAGAAAGCGTTCTCGTGCCCTAAAACACACTATGGCTTCTTTTTTGCTTCATTCCCTCAATATCTGATCAGTTGTTCAGATCCAAGCGGAAGATTAGTCTGATGTACTGTTACTTGGCCAGGTGATCCCGCTCAAGCATGTTGCTCACTGATGGTATACTTTCCCATGTGTTTGTAGCTACATGAACGAATAATAATGTACCATCGATGCCTTCAGTAGAAACTATCCACTTGTAGCCGTCGTTTTTCAGTCTAGGATTATTTTGTTCCAAGCAACTAATTAAAAGTGTCTGAGACTCTCCTGTGCTACCACACAGCACTTTTTGTAGAATTAGCAAATAGATCGATATCTGCCACGTCTGCCATAAGAATTGCGCTTGGGTGCTCCAGCAAGCACTTTTTGATATTTCAATAAATTATAAACACTGAAATGCTCTCTTGACGTAGGCGGTGCGATCGGATCGAAGAGTTTCTCAGACTTTTCAGTCGAGAATGCGTCTTGGAGAATCTAACGTTGTCTGGATTGCTTCTTTATTTTCAGTGATATTAATATCGACATATTCATCGTATGTCAAAATAACCAGTAGATCGCTCTATCTGCTTGTTCTTGTGTTTGCGTATGAAATGCTTCTTGAGCACTTAGGTGTTTCAATTTTCCGTCCGAATGATTCGAAATTGATTTAATATGCGATTGTAATCCGGAAGCGATGCTTCATAGCCGTTCAAGCGAGTAAAACACGAGCACAAAGAAGTAGACCTCGAGCGCCGTCATTCGTTCTTTTTAAATTCATTTTAGACTCGAGATCTCGATACCTGAGGTTATTTCTCTTTTGAAAATCAGCCTTTCGATTGATCGACTAGGACTTCTTCACGACTTGGGGAGCTGCGACTGGATAATTTCGTGTAGTCGGCTTGGGATTGCTTGTAGTGATACCCACGTTTCTATATTTGCCACGGAGGAAGAGGGCAGGGATGTTGTCTGGCGTAACATCCTAAAGATTTATCACCGAAATGGTCGCTCTGCTACATTGTGACTGAAAGCTTCCAGCGTACCGATCGCGAGAATCCAGTCGCTGTCAAGAGAATCCAGCACTCAGCAGTCTCCAAATCACGCTTGCTTCATTCAAATGCATGCAAAGAACGCGTCAGTGTGTCGGCTCAAACCGAAAAACATGAATATCGTCGGCATCTTGTCTCAAAAGCAAAGTGGAATCCTATACCGCGCGCTCAGCGAATTCAATGGCTTGAGTCTGATAAAAAGGGAGGAGAGTCCGATTCTAAATAAATTTACAGGAATTGAGGTTGTGTACTTTTATTTTCTATACATTGAGAGCCGCGATCACTGAAGCCTTTGGCTTTCTCTTTTTTCCCCAATCAAATAAGAACATCCGCTCTTGCTAAGAGCATACCGATATGATCGACTTTTTCCAGAGCTGCTTCGTCGATGCGGGTCCCGACTTGACCCATTTTGATGTAAGCATTCAGTTCCACTAACGTGAGTTTGTGTGAACGAGACCGAAGGTACAATTGAGATTAAGGATATGAGATTTGAGCCTGATACAATAGCCTCTGGTCAAAAATGTTTGCCACCGATACCTAACACATCGTCTGTGTCGTGTTCTTCATCTCATTGTGGAAAAGCGCTTTGGCCATATAAATCGATCGGACAGTTCCTCGATGTTTGTGGAAGAGGAACGGGAGTCTAACGAGCTCTTTATTTCAGTGACTGAAAGCTCTTCTCACTCTTAACCTTCATGGCTGCACGACAATCCTTCGTGGAAAAACCTTAGGTTTGCGCTCTATCCACCCGACATTGGCCATTTAGAGGTGTTTCCACGATCAATTTCGTCAAATATTCAAGGCCACGTCGATACTGTTATGTGAACATCACTCAGGAGGGCGATAAAATGCTTTGATTTTGCTTCCATTAGCCGCTTGCATCTTTTCATATAGATTTGGTGAACGTGGAAACGGCCGCGTCAATTAGCTTTTGATCTATGAGCTCTGGCGTTTTTAGCTAACGACTTCAATACTCACTCCATTCGAAATGCTTTTCCTTTGTTGAGTGTTTATGCATTGCTGCTACGGGGTGGTATTTGAGTTGGATGCAGGTACGGTTACGGGGAACTGAATTCTCTGATCGAGTTCTCTAAGCATATCAATATCTGATACGACATATTACGCAAAGAGGACGTTTCGATGGGATTGAAAGAGTACAATAGTGGTGATAGTATGAAGCAGAACGTTCAGCAGAATAGATGATGGAGCTTGTGGCCAAATCGTAATTTGGACGAAAAGCTGTGCGCTTTTTCAGCAGTCGAGAGCGTCTGATTTGTCGCTGTGTCTGATACAGATCGGTTTGTATATCGGTTTTGAACCTTCGTGGCACACGCGTCAACGTTGGAACCAATGTCAGAGTTTGGTAGGGGTAAGGACGATAAGCGACCGCACTAGAAGTTAATAAAATGTAACTGTTAGGCCTTGGACTAGAACCTGCTTCTTGCATCATTGTATGTATGCAATGGTGATCTGTGAGTGTTATCAGTTTACCACACGCTCCTTGTTTGTGATCCGGCATTTTGCTGAGGTTTCCTCGATTAAAATTCAACTGAAATTAGTTCAAACTGAGTCATCTAATTTGAAATCAAAGAGTAATAGACTCCTGATAGAGAAGCTTTACAGTCGTATGAATCGTAGAGAGTAACTATTACATTATTCTTCCGACCTTTTGTGAGAATGCTTACTATATTAATGTCTCTGTTGGAGCTGTTATACTGACTTTATCAAACAACAAATGCCAATCTTCAAAATGGATGGATTTTACGATTACGAAACCCAGTTGCATCAGCGCCTTCTGCCCTAGTTTCAGTTCACCATATTGGGCATTCGCTTTTACTTGCGCAGTATTAAGAACCAAGCTAGTTTTCATAGCACCAATGCTTACGGATAATTTATTCTTTTTTGCAACTTCCGTTGCGTATTCGTTAGGAATATTTGTTTCGGTTTTAGTAAGATCAAGAGGATTTACTATACATGTATCGAGAGAGATATGATCGGGGTAGTTCGTACCTATAATGGTAAATGAGACGAATGTACGTGATTGTACAGTTACAAAGGGTTCAGGTGGATACACCAAATCTGGAGATATTGTAAAGTTTTCTAATCCAAAAAACGTGACGGAGATTGCTTCGCAACCTAAATTGGCAGCACTTATATCAAGAACATTTTTCTTGAGATCTTGAAGAGTGGCAATCTTAAGTTTCGGTTGCGGGTTGCACGAGTATTTGAGTTCTGGAACCGACCACGAGTGTTTGAGTTCTTGAACCGACCACGAGTGTTTGAGTTCTTGATCCAACTTGCATACGATTTTGGTTCCCTCTCCTACAAAGCAACCATTCTGGTGCGATTGTGTGATCAATAGAAACCATCCAAGTACGAGATGGAAAAAAGTTCGGACCATGGAGCTTGCCTTGGCTGCTAATGATAGAATGCAGGCTGAGCCACAAAAACTAGTGTATCTATCAACTTGACTTGTAGCTAGAGTGCAACGATGGGCGACTGACGCTAGCGCAAATTTTCATCCATGTGTACACGGCATCATAGAAATCGGAATCTCACATCGTACCATCGTTAGATGTCGCAGTTCCTTCAGAACGCTGCAACTTGAACAGCAAAAAGAATCACATTCCACTTTATATAGATAAGACGCCATGTAGCTGACTTTTGTTCGACTTTCGAACTACATTACAGCTTAGTATATCGCTTCCAGCAAACGGATCTATCGCATGTCCATGTGCACGTCTGTAATTCTAACAGAAAAGATGTACTTTACCTTTAAAATTGTGGCATCGACTACCTGACATTTTTATTTACCCTACATCGATGCTGTCGACAGATTGTGTCGCTTATGACGAATGTTTGAGTCCAATCTGTTTACTTAATGGTGAAGACAGACCGACTCGTTGGATATCCAGTCAGATACTGAAGAAGCTGCGGAACAAGGCAGCGAAGATTACTAAGAGTATTCGCTATCATCTAGTGACTATAATGCTGGTGATTATTTTGAAATTACATTAGAGGACGATGAGGTGTAAAGCGATGGAGCAAATGAGGATGATCGACCCGATCATCAGCACCATTTCCTATTTAATCGCGAATCAAGCGCATTATTCCAACTTCCATCAGATATGGGTGATTATCAAGTGTCCCATACATTTTCAAGAAGAAAATGAGGATGACGATGAGTGATCGCTTGTGTTATGGTCGAAATCAACTAAAATTGAGCTCACAACGCTCATCGTTAAGTAAGATGCTCCGCAGCCAGTGAACTGTTAGATTTCCGACGTCGCAAAGGCGTGAATGAATGACTCTTCTCGTTGGCATATTTCGACCAGATCGGCGTTACGACCTGTTTGTTTGAGTCGACTTGTGTCTCTGTACAGCGAATCTGACTATCATTGGTTTCGAAATTGACCTTCGCATAAATCATAAGATCCCCAGAGTCCAAACACAGCAGCAGTACGTGAGAGCTATTGCGTTCGGCAAATCGACACTCATCAAGTTCATTCTCGTCATGTATCTTGTCCGAATGTTGAATAAACCTTTGCCAGTCGACTGAGATAGTTGAATACATACCCTTCAGAATCGGCTCAGTGTCATCAATAAGGTACATGCGGATAGGAGAAGGCATTCATTCAATGCTTGAGCTCCCAGTTTTTGCTCACACCCTTCGATCTGTACATCGTAGGCAGCAGCGATTTCTCCATTCAATTCAAGGTTGCCGTGGTAAAACAATCGAGTCTACGATAGGTCACGCTTATAAAGTTACGCAGCGAGATCAGAACGCTTCCGCCACAAATGATTTGGCTTCTTCCATGGTTTTCTCCCCCTGTTAATATATTATCGTTAGAGCCTCTCGTAATCGGACATAACCGTATCAGAAAGAGTTGGATAGAATTCTTCCCGAGAGCATCAATACAATGTTACCCTTTGTTGCTGTGTTTAGAATCCACGTTCTGAGACGTCATTAATAACGCGTACCCGCGACATATAGTTATTAAATTACCAGAGTTTGTGCTGGAGGAATTCATTCGGTCAACGACATTCCATCTTGTGTGGATTCTCAACATTTTCCGTCGCATTTGATGACAATAGGCTCGTGAACACGCCGCTAGATTACATGCATCAAATAGTATCCGAAGTCCCACAATGAAAGGAGTCACTGACACAGTAAATTGCATCAGTGTTCAGTACAACATTCAGGCTGCTTCAATTGTGTTGTTTGCGTCCCCTCAGTTAGCAAGCATTAGTGGCTTCCTTGATGGACCAATGTCTGAAAGGGACTGATCGCTGATCGGACACTCAGAATGATATTCTGATAGTGCTTTCTCAACAATTTACTTCCTCCAATTTGTGTCTCATTTTGCTGTAGCGACACAAAGAAGCACTCGAACAATACACACTGAAATCGAACATCATCATGCGGGGACTCAACGATGATTGAATTCGGTTCACCGTTGTGCTGACAATATCTCCGATTCCAGATCCGATTCGCTTATGTATGGCATTTCTGGTGGTTTAGAGTCTGATGGATATTCATCTCCTCATTTGCATGCCGTCGACATTGCTTTAGTCGATATTGTGGACCCTAGACGCTTACGTTCTGTTACCCAGGAACGATTCATTCGAATTTCTTGCATACTCACTGAAGCGCGACTTGACTGAGTTGGTGCTTGGAGGTGGTCAGGTATGTGACCGAGATCGATATTGGATAGACGCAGTGCTTTTCTTCTCTATTCACAGGCGAATTCGCGATGCTTGAATGGCGTAGTTGCTTGGAAGGAGTTGTATAACGCTGAGAGGCACTACCTTCCGATTTAGTTATTACTACTGAGCGTCCTGATGTCCCGCTTGTATTTGTAGAAGACCCTCGTTGTGAACGTACTACCACTCTTCTGTTTCCATACGAAGTGGTGCATTGGCACTGCTTGCAATCCCAGTGCTACCACATAAAGGACGTTGGCGAGCAGAACGATTCACAGAAATCATCCGGACTATTTGCAGCTATTAAAGTTTTCCGTGGTTGCATCAAAGGTGTATTTGAGACGCGGCAAACGTTCAATTGCTTCTCAACAAGAGCAAGAGATGTCGCATTTATTGTCCTGATCGGTGATGCCGCTCCGATATAGTCCACACTGAAACTTTACTTCTTACGAGGCTTGATAGCTAACTTGAAGCACACGATTGAGAAAATGTCTGCAATGAAGATCCACGCTTCAGGTCTCCGACATTAGCTGGGCAGCAGCTTGTAGTCTCACTACTTTGTCGACTCGTATTGGTTTTTGTAAGGGGTCTCGATATTGCTGTGCTCTGATCCAGAACAGATGCAGAGCTTCACGGGAAAGCCGGATATCGTAGCCCCATCGATTGCATAGCGTCATACCAATCGTATTCACCGCATACGTCGAGCATGTGCCTTGCTTGGAATCCAAGACTTTGCATTGCTCGCCTCGTTACAGCAAGCTATCGTACCCGCACGACGCTTTGATAAGAACCAGACTCTGCTTTAGGAAAAGCTGACGACCGATACGAAGATCCATCGTGTCTAAGAGAACAAGAGCTCCAAGTGCTCCATCGAACTTCACAGTGAGATCCACAGCCACATTATCGATCGTACATTGAATCCCTCGAACGTCCGCATTATCAAACGTCACATTTAGAACCGTATTGCCGTTGGGACACGTACTGCTTATCCACGAAGGAGTCTGTACACTTGTCAATGCGCTATTCAATTCGGATCAGTGTTGGCCGTTACTCACTGCATAACAAAGCATTTGCATTACAGAGAAAAAGCACGTCGGTTCCATGGATTGAGGTACCAGTAGACAGACATCTAAATCGGCATCCGGAAGGTATGCTTTGCACGGAAATGAGCCAGTTAGGATGAAGAGAATGTACGCTGAACGAGGGAATTAAAGCTACAGTGGATGACAAACGAGAGGATATTGCATCGTGTTTGATCGGCCTGATGGGTTCGTGAAAGTGCGTGAGCGAGCTGCTTTATAGACTCTTCCAGTCGCGTAGATAGCTGTAGAGGAAGGCAAGGACACTGGCATTCCGGCGCCATTTCAACGGAGCAACAAGACTGCTCAAGAAGATCTCGTAAGCGGGAAATTTCGAGTTTCCATCGCTTTCTCCAATTCGATTTGACGCATTGTGAATGAATAGGTCGATGCACAAATTCAAATCCCGAGACTTTTGAAGTTACTGCGATACGTTTGACGGTATTTTTCGCTTCAGTGGCCCTAGCCGCTCATTGCGCTGTCATTTGTTTGCGTTCAAAGCGTTCTGAGCCACTGTTGAGTGTTTCAGATTCGGTCACACGTTTCCATTCCTTCCGAAGAATTTACACTTTTGACGTCGTCGGAGATATTCCTCATCCAAAAAAACAGTTCAACACACAGGTTTCGGCTGTGGTTTCGGGAACCCATCACGCTATCCCACATCTGTTCTCTGGACGTAGGCGGTACGATTCAATCGGTGGGTTTTTCGGGCTCTCCAGTGGTACGTGCGTCCCGAAAAATCTCACATTACCGAATTTCCTTCTTTGTTTCTCGTAGCTTCAGTGGAAACCATGTCGATAGATTGATCCTAAGACAGTAGCAAGGAATTCATCTGAATTGTTGGCTCTTGTGCATGAAATGCTTCTTAAGCACTTTACTGCTCTAATTGTGCGTCCAAATGATTGAAATGACTCAAAAATGCGAATGCTATCCGTACGCGCTGCTTCAAAGTTGTTAGAGCGAATAAGAATGCGAGCTCGAAGGAGAGCTCGAGAGGTATCACTCGTTGTAGTTAAGCTGATTCCGGACTCGAGACCTCGAAACTTGCAGCTTCCTTCTTTAATAGCCTTTCGATTGATCTGTTGGGCCTTCTTCCACGACTTTGTGATCTTGTGAATCGATAATACGCATGAAGTCGGCTTGGACATGCGTGTAGCTATTCAAGCGCTCATACATTTGCCCACGGAGAAAGAGAGTTGTGGTGCTGTCTGAATTATCATCCAAAAAATTTGCCACCAGAGCGATTGCTGTGCTCCGTTGTGACTGAAAAGCTTCCAGCGTTGCGATCGCGAGAATTGTGTCGATACCATAAGAATCCAGCACTTTAGCAGTCTCCAAATCACGCTTGCTCTATTTGAACGCATGCAAATAACGTCTCAGTGTGTTGAGGCGAAGTTGTAGTACTGGAAAATCGTCAGGATCCTGCCTCAAAATTAATGTGTATTCTGCATCGCGCTCTCTGCAAATTCAGTGGCTTGGGGATAAATGGGAGAGAGTCCCATTCTGATCGATTGACTGAAATTGACGTCGTATACTATTCATTTCCCATTGTTTGAGAGCCGCGATCATTGAGGCCTTTTGCTTTCTCCTCCTTCCACAATCAAATGAAAACATTTGCACGCGCTAAGAGAATATCACTGAGATTGCCTTTTTCCAGAGCTTCTTCCAAATCAGCGTCCTACGTTGATTAATTTTGATGTAGCGATTCCCTTCCAGTCACGCGAGTTTGTGTTGATGAGATCGAAGGTACATTAAGCTCGGAGGTATGCGATTGTAGCCTAATACACTAGCCGCTAGTTGACAGTATCCGCCAGTGTGCTATTGTTCATCCCTCTGTAGAGTAGCGGTTTGGCCATATAAATCGATCGGTCAGTTTCCCAACGCTCTGGAAGAGATTATCGGGAGCCTGACGAGCTGTTTTTTAGTGATTTACGTCGTAATCGTTCAACGCTTCATGATAATTCCTCAGGAAACCATAGTATTGCGCACTTTCACCAGAATCGGCATTTAGGAGGTGTTTTCATGATCAATTTGATCAAAAGGCTTGTCGGTCCTATTTCGTGAGCATGAAGCACTCAGATAAGCGGTACGATGCTTCGATTCTCTTTCCATATACCCCATTCTTCTTCGCTTAGTAGCATATCGCTTTAATAGACGCGGAAGTGGTCGCGTCAAATAGCTTTCAATTCATGAGCTGTTGGGTGTTTTTGAGGCAACGACTTCGATACAGGTACGCTTACGGAGAACTGAATTGTCTGATCGACTTCTTTGAGCATATAAATATTCGATACGACATATTACGTGAAGAGGACGTTGTAGTGAAATTAAAAGAGGAGAATAGTGGTGATTGAATGGAGGTGGAGCAGGAATGTACAGCAGAATGGATGATTGAGCTTGGGGCGTTCTCGCCAAATTTGAACGAATGTTGTGCGCTTTATAGCAATCGAAAGCGTCCAATTTTGTCGTTGGATCCATATTTACCGGTTTTGTATCGATAAGTGTACCTTCGTGACACATACGTCTATGCGCGTCCATGCGCGTCCGAGCGCGCGTTGTAGATTGATAAAATGTAACTCTCAGGCGTTGGGCTAGAATCTGCTTCTTTCGCCACTTTACGTCTGAAATGGTGAAGCTATGAGTTATACCAGTTTACAACAGGCTGATTAAACTGATTCATCTAGCATGGGATCAAAGAGCAATGCACTGTCGTAGAGAGAGAAGCTATAAAGGAGTGAATCCTATAGAGTAAGTGTAACATTGTTATTCTGACCTTTTGTGAGAAAAGTACTGATATGGATGTCTGTATTTAAATATTTCTTCTCCAATAATGCCGGCGCCTTATCCTGACTACCACTGTAAAAAATTGCTCAAGTTCCAGCTGCTTCAGCGCGTTCTATCCAAGTCTCAGAATCAAATCGGTCCCGCTGTTACTTCTAAAAATTCGGAACCAATGAAATTCCAGTATTTCCGAGACTCAGGTGTATTTTTTTGTCTTGGTTAGACGAAGTATGCCCCATAAGTTCTTCAAGTCGCTTAGCTACAAATCAAGTTGGTAGGAACACTATTCAGTTGTCGCTCAGACAGCGTTCACCACGTTGTTAATCATTACCAAATCGTAAACTATCATGCACGACAAACTTGAGATCCAAGGATACTGTCGGAACATTTCTCCATCTCGCACCTGGATTGTCCGTGAATCGTTTCTTTGTGAGGCATGATATTACATGCACTGTCCACCAAATTCGGGTGGAGCTTCCTCGAATTTGGAAAGGTAAATGTGACAGATGGATCAAGTTCGTCTGCATTGAGTACGTCAGCTTCAGATGGTCACTCAGCTTTTTGTACAGCGATTACATTTTTTGATGCCAGAAAATTTGATGTAGATTGTCGCAATTTATATCGGTACAATGTTAATTAATGACCCCGTCCATGAGTTTGTGAAGTGTGTCAATCTAACGGGTCGGTTTCGGCTCGCAATAGGATCAAGAGATATCATCCGGGAGGAAAGTGCATGTAATATCATGCTTTTCAAAGAAAAGATTGACAGACGATCCAAGGTGCGATTGGAAGAAATGTCTGATCAGTTCCATGGAGATTGAGCTCGTTGCGAATGATAAAGACGATTGAAAACTGAACTCTGGCTGAGCCATAACTGGATAGTGATTCTACCAACTTGATTTATAGACGACTGACGCTAGTGGAGCTATCTATGCATGTATTCACGTCATTATAACAATCGGACCTCGCATCGTGCATCGTTAGATGGCGCAGTTCCTGCGAAACGTTGCAACTTGAACAAGCAAAAAAAGTCACATTATATTCTACATAAAACAGAGGCATGGAGCTGACTTCCGTTCGCCTTTTATCTACATCACAGCTCAGTATGTCACTTCCCGCAATTGGGTCTATCGCACATCCGCGCGCGCGTTCGGAAGTCGAACATAAAAGATTTACGTTACCTTTGAGATTGTGGCATCGCACAGCTGACATTTTTATTTACTCTACATTCGAACTTTCGACAGAATTTGTCGTTTATGACGGACGTTTCAAGTCTAAAATGTTGACTTAATTGCGAGTGTCTCAAGTCAACCTGTTTACTTGAAGTGAAGAGAGATGCTAAGACAAGGACTCCGCCTTCGAAGAATCGGCTTCGATTCCTTCTGTATCGCACAAGGAGAACAAAAACGACAGTCATTCATTAGCAAGCACGACTACTCTCCAAAACTTGCTCGTATTGCCACGGGGACGGATCTTCCTTATCGTCGCAAGGGCATGGTCATCAACAAAATCTTTTTCCACTAGAAGATAAATAGAAGAGGCGCTCCTTGCACGATTAAAGGTTTCGATGAAATCATTTGAGACGGTGGTTCTTACTGCGCTTTTGACGCTAAAACAACTGCGAGTTGCAATAAGGGAGCCCAGGACTTGGACAACGTACAAAATTTTCAGATGTTCTGATCTCAAGCGTAAGAAAAAAGGCCTGGGCAACGGCTTTTGCCTATCCATATTGAAGAACACATGCAGATCCAAAGGATCTGAACGGTTATGATCGCTTCGCAAGTGAAGAGGATTATAATGTACACTCATCTGAAGAAGACATAATGGCGTGATTCGGCTCGTTGAAGGCCAATGAGGTTAGTGTGCTATGTCTAGCCTAACTAATGACATAAAAGTGATTATTATCGTCAAAAATTAAAAAATCATACTTTTCGGATATAATCCTCTCAAGACACGAGAATCTGATCACTTATCTGATGTACCTTTTTCCATTTCTAACTTGAATTAAACTCTTAAGACGTAGTTTTTTTCTCCATCAATCATAATCATCTTGGTACTGTCATCTATCCGGAATATCGTTGATAAAGAAAAATACTGTTCAATAAAGACTGATATTTCTTAAGCTAGCTTTCTACGATGATCTTCAATCTTAATAAGCGAGAAGAATTGCGCCAAACTGACATACGTTTTGATAGACTGAGACTGGAGACATTCCTTTGAAAAGACGAGAAGACGTCAATTAAGATCAATTTTCGTCAATCCGCGTTCATCCACCTAGGCCGTTTTTTTCTAGTCATTTAGTTTGTAGGTGCGTGCAAATATTTCTTCTTCCTATGCTTCTGCAAGCATCGTGATCGCACTTTTAATGTGCGCCTTGTGATCTATCCGAAACGACTGTGGAGCCTACATTTTCTATGACGCTGCTGTTATGCAGGTTTTCAATCTAACTCGGCAGAGCCTCCATCGGAATCCTGTCTTCCGAAAATATGGACCTTCTTATATCATAAAGTTCTTCTCTGTGTCCTGGATGGAAACTGATTTATGATATTAATGCTGTGACGGTAATCAGCGAGCGTCTGTATATGTTATATAGCGTTACCATCAACTAGCCTGTCCGAAAAACTGGATAGAATTTCTCTTTCCTGGGACAAACTTCTACTCCTAACTTTGTTTGATTCTATCATTGATCGACATGACAGAGCAGTTACCATTGCGATCTCGATTTTAATCGTAAATTACGAATCGTCTTGTTTCATTTTCGAGCATGCTTGTGTTCGCATTTTGCTCCGTTGCCGAAAGCGTTAGTGGGGGAAGGTACCATCTTGAGAATGGTCGGTTTATCACGCATACCATCGCACAATCCAAGTGTTATTTCTAATTCACCACTCTCCTGTTAGCTTTTAATGAGATCACGTGTATTTTCGTCAATTTACAGATAGTCTTCTCCAACTAAGGACGTTTCATCCTTTCACAGGACTATGGTCCCGTTAGGATACATGACTTCTTTCTTCTTCGACCTTAAAAGAACAAAAGTTATCCTTTTGTGCTTGTCTTAACTATTCTAGAGAAATTAGCAACGACCTTTCTCTCCTTTATAACTTGCAAAGTATTTGCGAAAGTTAGGCTCGACGACTCCCATTTCTTTTGTGAGATGTGGCTCCCAAAGACTTGAATCTGATAGTATCAAATCAGCCATCTTTTGCTGCAAGGAGAACGATGATTGCACCAATCTCTTCCTCCAGAAATCAGTTTGGTAGAATTTAGTGACTTTCCTGTGCGAAGTGGTTCGAATCAGCCAGAATTCTCTTCAATCTTTCCCCCAGACATGCATATGCGTGCTGACGGTTCGGATGAGGTATTTGTCAAGCCATCAATTTAAAGCAAGAAATTGTACAGCTTCCAAGGCACTTCCAGTCGGTCTATAATATTTATGGTATTTATCGATAGTTTCTGCCCGTTTTGCTAGCTGATCTCGGAAGAAAGTGAACGTCCAAACCAAAGCAATTGTTACTCTATAATATTCTCTGTGCAAATGTGTCTATGCAGTCATTCTCTTTTCTTTGTGAACTATTTTTGTTCTTCATCAATACGACATATTACCATGGAAAAACTCAATATTGAGGATGTCAGCGTGACTCATTAAACAGGATACCATATTTTCCTTATGTTCTTGGACGTTTTCTAAATTTCCGAGTGTTGATCATTTATTGCAAGTACTTGCTTACTTATTACATTTATCACTTTTTTGTAAACTATTTGATACGCATTATATTTTGTAAGTACTATATCTTATTCCTCGTCGTCGTCATTCGTAAATTGCTTTTATGTTTTTCTTATTGGATCTAGCAATAAATGCTCAGTTTCAAGCCTTGCCATCTACCACCATTCGACTCTGGCTTAGTAGTGGTATCACTACTGTTTGCGTTGTGCCTACTCCATACCCATATCTGTCTACTTTCCTGGAATGTCTCATTCCATCTAGGCATATAGAGATATTACATCTATTAAAATGTGTCGAATTGATCTATTAAGTGTTACCACGCTCCTTTCTATGATAAGAGTTGTGGGTCTGAAGCATGAAATGCGGTTTTTTTATTGCATAGGTTAGACTCGCTTGATACTGAAATATGTGCAACTCAAGTTAAAAGAGATCTAGGAGTGCAACAGTAGTCTAGGTCTTGCATTTTGTATACGCGAGTTCTACGTCTTTAGGTCTGAAGGATTCTCAAGGATGTGATGAACAACATAGTTTGTGGAAATTAGACGGATGCTTTCAGGTGTAAGCTGAGATCCATTTCTACCTGATCAAGACGATACCAAAGACAGCCAGTTTTCTCGTATATGGGTTAGCTGCAAATAGATATTTTGGTAATGCATTATGGCCAAGTCATCCATCTCGGCAGAAAGGGAGATGCTTTTCTTGAATGCTAAATACTCGCAAACAACGAAGGTCTGAACTGAGGTATCAAAATATCGTTGACCGAAGCGTCTGCATTGCGTAGTTCTTAGCTTCTCAAAGCCGACGTGATGGGCACTCTATAAATATTCTATTGACGAATGAAACCAAAAGCTATGCTAATTTCAGGTAGCATATCCTTCTCCACAAAATGCCATATCTCCCTCGGAAGACCTGTTAGTCGTAAGATATGTTGACTCTTTTTTATTGATAGTTTGGTAAGATAAATCATGGTGATAGACTGGTTGACTAATTCGCGTCACGAAATGCTCCAGAACTTCATACAATATTCCCCCTGGAATGTCTTACCCGAATAGGCTTCCATGTAGCCATGACTATCTCTAACAGGATGTCTGATCTATTCTTATACTGCTGATTGTCGATTACTCGGGTTTCTGTATGTACATCAGCCTCAGATTGCCGCTTGAAGCTGGTAGCGTTCGCATTTTATCTTATGCTTTTTGGCATATTCGCTGATATTCCACTCGCGTACAACTTTTTCCTTTCGTTAGAACGCTTCATGTAATTGAAACTATATCACGCTAGCACAGGATGGAAAAAACACTGCCATTTCGAGCCATGTGTTTACACAGGTGGTATCCTCTCTCTCAAACTGTCGTATTACGAATTACACGCTAAAGAGAGCGTGTTAAAATTCCATAGGGTACATAGAGCTTCTAAATTTACTATGCGTCGCGACCTCCTGATTCACAGGTCTTATTAATTAGGTATTGATCATGATGAATAGAGCTCATATACAATGAGGTCAGACAGAAGAAGTAACTCCATGTCCTTCCGAGAACGGTCACGAACTGCATCAACGGATTGTAGCGGATAGCGCGCCATTAAATTTACGTAGCGACTAAGGATTCCCTTCCAGCCAAAATGATCCAAGAAACCATATTGTAGTCATTATATGCAGCATCGGTGGTAGTAATAAGTGTCTTCTCTACTCTTACTACTCATTACTTTCTATTCTTCCTCGATTCAAATAAAGCATATATTGTAGCCGGTACTGCTTTGATGTCGAATTTCGAATCTGAAGGCCGCCTGGTACATTCCTGGATATAGGCCAATCTCAGTATGGTTCCATAGGTGCTAGGTCGCTTGATACAAACTTTGTTGGGGCTTTAAGAGGCACAAAAGTCACTTATAAAACTGATAATGACCCCTGACGTTGCTGAGCTCCTGAACGATGTTTGTTCGATGCATATTACTTTCTATTTATTGTAAGTTTGATTTATCTTGAGCCAGTAAAAATGCAAGGATAGCCACGCGTGCATGATCTCGACTCTCCTCTTGCGTTTTGGGAATATAACGAAACGAAACATACCGTAACTGCGAAAAAGCGAGGTTGATATATGGCTCAAATCTTTGAAGCAATCATAGCGTTTAGACTGGAAAACTTCTTCTTGACTACAGAGTGTACGTACGATATGCTACCTGTTGAGGATAGAGCCATCAGCTTGGTTTTAGAAGATTTTTGCCTTCGACTTCTTCATGTCTTTCATGACGATAGGTGAGGAGCTGATGAATCTGTAACGCGATTCACACTAAAAAAGCGAGGCATTACTTTGAACTTGGATTTTTCTTATAGAGCGGATACTGCAGTGATGTCGCAATGCAAGGATGAAAGGAGCTGTTGTTGTTGTCTCGTAGCGCGCGAAAAAAATGATTGGCATTTTAAATGCGGATGTGGTGTTGCCTGCGCGGTTTCGTGAACAAATCGATTTCCAGCGATTGATGGACCTTTTAGTGATAGTTGAGCAGCTAACCGACGGAGGCCAGTATCTTTGAATCTTGTTGTGACGAAACCGATATAGAGATCATTAGCATCATTTTGGTGAAGGCGCTGACTTGATCGAGATGCGAGCCTCACTTCGTAGAAAGACAACGTCTTACACGACATACTCCCCGTTATAGAGTATTTTCCACACGTGCTCACAATATCATACGCTAGTTCTCAGAGTGAAAACCTAATGCCTAAACGTATCATGTTCGTCAATCATTTGATCTTTTCGGACCGTGCAATGCATTGGCTGCCATAAGAATCGCTTCAACCTCAGGAAATAATACAGGAAAGAACGGGGAGCAGGTCGATAGAATTATCTGTGCTTCTTAAATGTTTTAATTCACTATAGCATCAACAACATATGATACGTTTTGGGAAACATGTAATTCCTGAACACTCGAAATTCATCAGAGCCATCTCGGAAATAATGTCGGCTTTCATTTTAGATCGTTATGCAGAGTCAACCAATGCATCAACTTCCTTCTTCCCCATTCGAAAATGTCATCGAAGCTTGCAACGGTTTATTAGATCTGATATGGCATCGATTTGTTGTTTTATGAGCGAAGCATGTTCTTTTGCATTTTACAAGAGACCGGAAATAAGAAGAACAAAATGTAGCTTTAACGGAATCAACAACTTACCAACCGTTTTTATCGAGATGTTGAGCTTGCCAGACATAAGAGTGATCATGAGGTCCAAATAGAGGCCTGAAAACTACTTCTCCTTCAGGGATACTGTCAGACACCTAACTTCTACCCGTGAGTAAATTATCGAGAGGATAGATGTAGGTAGAGGGTACCATGCATCTGACAGCAGGTAAGGTAATTTCTTGAATGGTTTTGTGCATAAGGCGGATTAGGAACTGGTGAATGTATGTTAGTCATGCTCTAAGCCAACTATAGATGCAAGCAGTGAATCTACATTTTTCGCTGCGACACATCCGTGCTTTTCTCACCATGTCTCTTTTAAAAGGTGATGCATACATTGTTCCAGTACGATATCCAGACGTAATGTATGCTTGACCGCATCAAGATTAGGAATGGAGTTGTTCGTCGGGGCGGGATGCGATTACGATTGAACCATTCTACATTTCTCCAGTGCTTTAAATTTTCTTAGAACACTTCTTGAAGCTGCTGTAGAATGTCCCCATATTTTTCACCCGCGAGTTACCGTGCACAGAGAGGATGTTTTATTTCGAGCATTGATGTTGTCTTCGATCTTGGGCTTAGTCTCCTTAATAGCAGGAGTGACGTGCTCACTCATGTCCTGAAAACATGTATACTCGTTAGAACATGTTCATCCATTCAGTCCATCAACGGCAAGTCCATTCTTAACTTCAGGCTTTTATTGTTTCGTTCGTTTGTCAACTTTCTATGTTTTTTACGTTGTTGACATGTCGGAGTTATCTCAGACTTAACGAGATTGGTCTGCAGAAAAAGATAAAAATATATGGTAATAGTGTTGAGTTACGCGATGTCATCTGCATGACAGTTCTTCCAGCACTTCTGAGTTTCATTGTATGATACTTTCATTGCTCTTACTGTGCGGTTGATGAAGCGAGATTGGCATGGAGGCTCAACTTTTCTCGTACTGCAATCGCTTTGAGCTTTGATCTACGAATATTCAATCAAGAAATCTAGCTCAAATCATGGTTTGATGCACTAGCACCAGGAAATGTAATAATACTCCGGATCATGTAATTTCTGCGTGTATCAGTAACATGACGAGTAAAAACGATTAAGAGTCAAATGAATGCACGAATAGCTGACTATGAACGCGATGGCAAAACCGTGCTTGCAAAATGTCCATGAAGCATCAATGATGAGCTTTGGTGTAAAATGAAGATTTCGCGTCACGTATGCGGCAAGAGAGAGTCGCTATTTGCCCGATCTACTCGCTGCTCCTACTATTTATGACGACAGGAAAGGCGGTCGTTCTCTCTGAATGAAAGCTTTTCACAAAAGCTTGGAAGTTGAAAGGCATAGTGTGTTGACAATGTGATCCACACAAGCGATAGAATAAACACTCTATGGTAGGCAATGTTACATAAAAAGACATTTATCTCAACTTCACTACGTGAATATATATGGGCTATGAAGCCGAGCAATAGTGAGGTCACCCTTTCTGAAAATGCCCCTTATGCTTCATGTTGTTAATACAGTCGACAACTTCTCAAGCAAGCTTTTCACAAAAGCTTGGAAGTTGAGAGGTATAGTGTTGACAATGTGACTAGAGAGCAAAACAACTGCCAACGTAACGTTTATCAGCATATGTTTAGATCGACAGTTTTGGAGTCAGTTTTTCTCATTGATCGGAGGCTTTGTAAGCCTGACAATGCTATTGCATATATATGCAGCTACGGCTTTACACGCGCTGGATATGAAGACGTTCTCCAACTGCTTTTTTTACCAAAAAAAGCACATGAGAGTACTTGTGTCGCTACCCAACTGGCAAACCGACGTATCAGCTGTCGATTGCTGAATGCAATTAAATGATAATATGAAGCGACAAGACTTTCTGGACATTCCATACGAGCATCCTGGTGACACACGTTCGGGACAGCTCGACTTCTCTCGATTCTTTAATCATATCATTGACAGCTTGTTGATTCTTACGATGAAGCATACCATCACGGCCAGCACTACGGTTCATTGGACGCTGCACGAGATACTCACGAGAGAATCTGTTGCAAAACTTGCAAAACTTGCAGACACTGAATGTCTGAACGTATAGGAGGGCTTTCACTAGATTGTACTTTTTCAAACTGCGAGATAAGACTGAAGAAACTGCGTATTTGGTTGAGACTCGATCAGTACTTACGGTTTGCAGCATTTGACCAAGCTGGATGCGATGTGTCAGTAATACCGTGTAGTAAACAATACTTCTCCAAATTAAAGTCATACGAGTGATGTACAAGCTAAACGAGAAATACGAAAAGTATCTCGATATTGACTTCCCTTCGCTGGCTATTATCTTTCTTTTGTATCTATTAACCCCAAGACTCATTGAATCGGTGGAGATCGACCATATGCGTTTCGGCTTCTTGGAGTCAGTATGTGATTTGCCGGCAACGGATTGCTTTCATTCGACGAGTGCTATCACCAAAACGAGCTCTTCAACGCAATTTTTTGCCTGATACGCCCAACATTCTTTCCTATCAGATCATGCACGTTTTGAACATTCGTCTAGAAACGTGAACAACTGCTAACGCAGCATGCGGGGTTCTAGACCAAATTCGAGCAATGCACTGCATTAACCTTTCGCAAACGTTAAGCCGCATCTTAACACTATCGAAGCATTTGTTATATGTTTGTCTCCTCTGGTTCAATTCTGACGATTGGAAGCTTTGCATACAATCAACTTCCATAGAATTCGATAACGCTTATTCGACTGAAATGTCAGACTGTAAAAATTGGCACAAACCAAAATGCTTTAGAATTCCGTGAATATATAAAAGCCACCAGATTTTCTCGACTTTTCTTAGCTAGAAAATACAGGTGCTGCGATTTCTTGGTTCACAAGCGTACGCTTAAGGTTCAGCTTATGGGTAGATAAAACACTAGAAACAGCTCAGTTTCAATTGCTGTACGAGAACGCAATCCAAACTTCAGAAAACGTTGCTACATTTTTCTGAGCCCATACGTCAATGGATCAATAATAAGTAAGCATCATTATCAGTGGCAATAGGTGTGGTCCGAATATGCTCCATTTTCTAACTGGCGTCTCGTGCATGAGTGCCACAACAATATATTTGCAGTAAAGCGTATGGCTATACTTTGCCTTTATGACTCAAAAAAGCCGTACCATCGAAACGACGTAAATAGAAAGAGCGATTCGAGCTTGGATCCGGTCAGAGATTATTATCCGTAAGTGTGGTTCTGCTTGGTACGCATGCTTTTTGCATTGCTCTTTTTTTTCAATTATTTTACACACACAAGCCATTAAAGTGTGCAGGAGCAATAAAATAGAGCAGCATTCGATAGTCAATGCGACACTGTTGTAATTTGAGACAGTGCTAACGGAGCTGGAACGCGACGACGAAGAAGAAAAATTGGATATTAATGACTATATAGCAAGAATAATCGGATGGACTGTCATTTGCTGAAGAGAATGCAATCAAGGACCCCTTTGAGATATCGAGACTTCGGTATTGTAAGTCTTGGAAAATGCAGCACCGATGATCCAACCATTATTCTTACTTTGTTGCACTACGAAATAGCACAGTATGTCATCAGAATTCCTCACAAAATAACTGATAAATGCGAGTTGGTATTGTTCTTGAACCTTTCCAGAGTGAAATGAACACGTGGGAAGCTTCAGTGCTTCGATCGCATGACATATGTAACCTTGGGGTGATAAGATTGGGAATTTTGATAGCTATTTGGGAATGCTTGTGTAATGGCGATATATGCCCATGACGGAAATGCGATATGCATATGATCATACGAAAAGATGACTATTTGAAAAAGATACAGCTTGTTTTTGAATGAGAATACGGCTACCAACTGACCGAAATATAGGTCTAAGTAGAGGTTGCCGAGTTGTTGAGGACGATAGGTATTAATATCCGGCAAACCGTTTCTCGAGTACTTCCACTCAGCTTTTTTAGTAACCAACAATTTTGGCTGAGAAGGTTTACTGTTTCACCTGTGACGAGGCATTGATCCCTTTTACTGCTCGGTTCCGTAGTGAGAAGATTAGCTTCAAATATCTTAAGCAAGTAGCCTGCTCGAATCACTATTATCTATAGCATATACTCTTTACAGGCCTCCCCGATGCTGGGAACTTTTTTAATGTCGATCCAAGTCAATCGAAAAAAACGTTTCCCTTGGAATTGTGCTCTACCATAAGCACTCGTCGCATGCAATACTGAGTCCATTTGTGCTGGATATGTTGGTTCCTACAACGTCGAATATTCTCCGAGTTTGTGGGGAAAGTAATTGCAGAAGTCTACGTCATGATGACAGCTGGCAGCAAATTAAACATGCTGCGAGCATTCGGGAATGAACGAAACAAGACATTTACATTAAATCAGAGAGAAAATTGGATTCGACAATGGAACTCGAGCAAAATAAAGCAAGAAGATAGAGGCGAATAAGTCTACTTGATCTATACGCGAGCTATGTTTCGAGCTGATGCAAGAATGGACTTGTAGCAAACATTTCGAAACACACAAAAATATTTTGTCACGCGAGTGAAAGACTGTACAATTTTACATTTGATATAATTTTTGGGTCTATGTTTCGATACTTGACTAGTTCAAATCAACAACTCAGTATTTCTGCAGGTGTTACGTTTGGATCATTGAAATATATGTAAGGCCGAAGGATACATCTTGTCAATAATTATATGAAGCTTGTAAAGCTGAATCAGTTCGCTGATCCTTTTCTTATTAAGATCGATTTGAGTTCTTTGTAGCTGTTTCCATTACTCAAGATGGGTCGTGCCGAGTGACCAGCATCCTTCAATGCTCTGCTTGAATTCATTTTGTCAGCATGAGCTTCCTCTTACAGTATTTCATGAACTTTACAGTATGATGAAGTTCACCGAATGAAACTCTGATTGTGTTGCAATGCATCCTTCAGTATGTCATGAGCACAAGCATGTTTGAATCCTTTAAGTACTTTTCCCACCTTGTGATCTTTATTATGTTTTAAGCTGTAAAACCTATACCACGCGGTCAAACCAGATGATTCTTATCAATAAAAGATTCTTTGTTTTCTTCCCTCGATATTGATCTTTTTGATTTTCAAGGTGCCATCCAACAAAGAAAACGATTCGCTGAGCATGAAGTTGCACACACGGATCGGTGTTGCGTTGCTGCCGTTGTGTAATACATCCACAGATACTTACGTATCGACGCTTTTAGGGGTATTTTCTGTGACTGTTTCTTCAGATGTTCAGTCTTCAACCTGTCATGAATGCCTAGTGAGGGATGTGATGAACTTATATGTATTACAATCAAATGAGTTCCATAGACTGTACTACGCTATTGGTTCCTCGAACATGCTCGAATCTTTTCTATTCCAGTGTAATACAAGACGGGTTCGCACGATCACGACGATCTCCCACCAATTCGGAAGATGGGTGTGCAAGCAATTGGTCACCCTCAAAATGATATTGACAGAATGTATGTTATGCCAACATATGAAATTGAGTACCAAAAGAAAGCAAGAGGCTGTGTGTCGCGACTGCTTGGCGTTACACAGAAAATGGCTTGCTATTCGGGCATATCTATTTTACACCTCTAAAAGAGCTTCAGCCGAGCTATGCGTATTCCCTAGCGTTCATTAATTAAAATTAATAATTGAGAATTGCAAAGACACATTTTGTACTGGTATCACCGCTTCCGATCTGATTGGCTGGCAGAAAATGGACAATTTATTACCTCTCCACGGTGGAGCATTGAAGAAGGCGTACCATGCATATCAAAACTTAAAACTGGTATATGGAAAAGGGATTGCCGCTGACAAAATACAAGTCGTACTTGGCCAGGTTGCTATAAAATTATGTGAATTCTACACAGAATCGCTACGAGTGCTGCCACCGTTTTAAAGCTGGAAGATACACTAGAAATACTAGACCTGAAAATATACACTGCATGACGATCAAAAGTTGGCAATACCTGCGCTGGTATGTGTAAAAGCGAGCTGGGAAACGCCAACAAGGTGGCTCGTTTAGTCATCAATCTCTCTCTCTCACTAACGACAGTTCTGACTAATACCAACCACAATTCTTTGTGCATCAAACCCTGCAGGGTCATGGGAAGGCTTGAACCAAGACTTCGTCGGTCATCACGGAAGAGGCAACCCAGAAAAAAAGGAAGCCTATTACAGGTCTCAGTGCACAGATGAACTAGAAAGTACATGTATTGTATCCCGTTATGCAACCTCAGCTAAATAAAGTTGCAAAAACTATATGGCTGATGCTCTCGCTACACTCCAAAAAATCTACTATGTCACCAGGCATTCTTTCTACTTCGATTCTGGTTGGGTCCGGAAGCAAGATATACACGGAACTATTTGACAGAGTAAAAAAGTGTAACGCGATGTTAAGGTGTCATCGAATTAAGTTGATTGCTGACGTCTTCTGCTCTGATCACCGACACTACACGTCTTTTGCAGCACCCATTCTGGTTATGAAATCTGGATCGTTATATATCATCCAGAAAATTACAAAATATCATATTCCAATAGGTATTTGGCCTCTAAACAATCTTCACCAGGATGTATATGCATAAACATTATCAACTGATCGGAATCGCTTCTTTCAATCTCATTCAGAATCGAGCACTAATTAAAGACAAGCTATGACAATATCCCACTTGTGGAGTTTGAAAGTAAACCGTTGCAAGAATTCAGATGTTTAACCTGCCTCATTAAACACACCGGAGTATTCTTCGTTTACACTTCCAGCAATGGCTTATCTGGATATATACGGATGCGTCAAGACTCCTCTCATATTCTAAACGTGTGTTTGAACGATCTCTGCACAAGTCTTACATCTGATGAAAAGCATTTTATGAAACGCCCCATTGGGATCCGCGCGTGGACAGAATTCGATGCATATAGAAGGAACTCGTAATTGAAAGAATAGAATACAACAATAAAGACCATGTCTTACAATCTTGAATTCTGGATAAGAAAACATTTTGACTGCATCGATGAAAGATTGTTAGATTCCAGTTATAGTGCAAATCTAAAACAGTCCCACATATACTTGATAAGTACCATACGAGTAGGTATGGGTGCATTACATCCTCCATGAATACGGAGAGTATATTCACATCATTAAATGCTCAACGGCACCTGTATACAATGACTATGTCACATATAAGCAGAGTCTGTTGTGTTTTCCTCGTGATTTGTCTCGCACAAATCCTCCGTGAAGCAATCCAGACGAGAACTTCGTCGATAGCTTGGTTGCCCTGGTTTCCTTAATAAAAATTACGTATATTATGGTATTTAAAATTTCCCCTCCGAATATCTTGAAAACAGACGCTAATCCGATATCTCGAAAGATCGGTCCAAAATACTAACCTGATACGTTAAAGACGTAATCGGACTCTAACAAGGTACGTTACCGGTACCAAATTCATCAGAGTCAAGTAGGATAAGAGTACAAGAGTGAGCGTAGCTAAGTGAGGGACCAGCGTGCAACCAGAAGTTGGCTTGTCAACTAACTGCACCAGTACGTCTTCAAGGTGTAAGAGATCGGTCGCACCCTCTAGTAAGATACAAGTATGTGTACAAGAAAAACGATATGCCAAATTCTATAACCTCAATATGAGATTGAAAAGGGCCACTGAATTGGCGACAGGAGAAAACGCAAATGCGTCATTCATCAAGCGCGCATCCCTCCGATTTGTGCTTTGTAAAAAATCAAAGAATATAGAGCCAGGATATTAAATAGTTTCAGAAAGACCGGCGAAACGAGAGATCAGGCTGTTGAAGTGCACATAGCCGACTCACAGTAGATTTGTCATGAATCTTCTGACTTCTAGGAAGAGAATGCCGCAGATTATCTCAAGACAAGGGAGTCTTAGTACCTTTCCAAATTGGTTCCTTTTCATCACGGGTGTCGTAAGAGCATAGTAAACCTGTTAGACGGAAAAATCATCACCTTTCAGAAATGGTGCATTTATCGATGTTCAACGAAGTCGATGGGCCCAATAGTATATAATGGACTGTTGAGAAACTCTCGTGCTCGATTAATGTATATGTGTCATTGATTCAGAATGGATCTTCTAGTATGAGGACAGTTGGTCGATGCTTATGGTATCGAATACTTTCATCATGAGATAGGAATATTAAATGTGGTAAAAGACGATTTTGTTCTGATAAGGGTAAAGAGACTAAGCACTCAAGATGGTTGGAGAAATATTCAGAGAATATCATTATGACTTTTTTTCTGGATTTTCTGCTACAAGTCGTCGATTGCCCATGGATCACATCATATACGAGGAACTGGATTCAGCTTGATTTACAAAAGTATCGCTCGAATGTGTCAAAGTGGAGGGCTTTTACGAATTGTCCCCTTTTTGCTGCACCATTTATATAAATTTCATCAGTATGCGATTACGTCTCTCTTTAATACTGCAGCATGATTGTTTTCCTTATGTCATATTGCGTGGTTCATCGACTCCAGTTTAATGTTACGATTTTTCGGCTAACGTCAGTGTTTTCGATCGAAATGAGAGCTTGTCAAATCCAAGCCATTTATCGTTCAGAATACTGACGCGCGAACTCACCAGAAGTTAGTGTCTATAACTTTCTTCTCACTGACGTTAATGGAAAAGGATTGTAGTTCAAGTGGGTGAGTGAGAGAGCAAGAAATATGCTTTAGACTCTTCCGACAATGGACCTCTGAGATTTCTTATGCGCTGTTTGAGTCGTTGTGCCACACCCCATTCATTACTTTGCTGTCATTTTCGGAACGCGTTTATTGTGTACACTTTCGCAAGGATGGAGTGAGATAGCATTAAGGAACCCGTTCGAAAAAGTAGGGACGTATCCGATCCGTTCTCGTATTCGAACAATGACGAGTCTCCATACATTGAGCGTTAGAGCATGCAAGAGCAATTACGCGTGACACAAGTGCATGTAGACGCTTAACTAAGTCAGCTCAAAATTTACGAAGCGAATACGCGCATGCTAAGAAGGAGATATTACGGTGGAAAAAAAGAAGTCTTACGCTTTTTTCGTGAAATGAATTATTGTGTACGGAGAATGCGAACATTGAAGCGTGTCAAAAACAAATCGCTTATTACAGCAAGAAATTGCTTTCAATATAGAATAATGTCACGCATTACGCGAATTAGTAATCGCGTTAGAACACACGCATAAAATAGCTCGAACGGCGTTTAAGCAGAATAATGGCTCGAAATAACAATAAAGGAACGAATGAAAGTAACGCTAAGGACATACCCTATGATAGTAGTCACGCTATGGATAAAAATGAGAAAGAATCACTCATATCGAATGGTCCTGAGGATAGTGAAAAAGCGAATCGAAAGGACTCGGAATTGGCAAGTATCAGATCGGAGTATGCCTATATTTTGTCTAGTTTGGATCATGGTGCAATTATACCTGAAATCGGATCAAGTCAGGTTCAGAAGAATCGGATTGCGTTTTTGCAAGTCCCACAATCAGAACAGCAAGAAACTTTCATGCAAACACTTCAGCAAAAGCAAGTGGAAATTGCAATACTCAAGTCTAAAGAAATTACCTCAATTAAGAAGAATGAGAAGACAACGGAACCCCTCAAAATGGGTGCAGATTCGACCATAAAGCCACTGGAAATTCCTCATCCCCTCAGCGAATGGTATTTCCAGTCGTACTTGAGTATTCCCTGGAGGAGGCGATGCTCCTGGTGGTCAGATCATACAAGATTGGATGCCGTTCACTAGGGTTATTCTACAAGAAACCTCAGATCTGCGTGAAGAAGCCGATATGTTCTTCTAGTCGATTCCGTACTAGTCGCATGCGGGCTCTCGGCGTATTTTGGAGCTAGTCTTGCGCCAAGATATAGGAACAAGCGATACGGAAATGAAAGTGATAATCCGTAACGTATCGTCCAACTTTCAGAACAAATTTGAGGACGTGATTCTTCCATTCCTCAAAACTAACAAAATGTATCGTGTGTCGTATTACACAAAATGCGATGACGTGGGGTACTCACAGACGTTCGAATTGTATTGGAAAAACGGGATTGAAATTTGTTCCATCGGTCAAATTAAGGATCGTATTTGACCGAATCACAATTTGGGATGACTTGAATACCGCACGGAACGTATCACCTAGATCAATGCATGACAGGAGTGGCAAATTTGTCAACATCACAATCATTTGTCAATATACTAAACGTAGCAGGTACATGGACGAAAGATTCTCTGTAAAAGACTTATAGTTCTGTAAATCACGCAGCTCATCACATCAGAGTGGTCTATGTTCCAATTAGTCATTAAAATGTTCAGCCATGATTCAGCCTTATGCCATTACTTTCGATGTAGATAGATCTTACATAAAATCGTCAAGTTAAAATCTTCAATAAAACAAGAGCATAAGATTTGTTACAGCATTGTCCACGAACTACAGGGATGATGCGGGTCATTTTTTAGTACTTGGACGTAATCTCGGCCTGAAACATTTCAGTCATATCCTGAACTAAGCAATCAATGCAGGATTTCAATTCAATACGGACTCGTTTGGCGTCCTACTATGACCTACTACAGACAACATCATATTGACACTAACATCCTTTTCACCATATACAAACCATCTTCGAGTGCGATTCAAGTTCTAAAATGCCATGAAAAAACCCATTCATACTGGCTTTTTACAGTCTGCAAGTCAAAATAGTCAGGAAATGTATGCCACTCAATGATAGTCTCTTGTGCTTTAATCTGAACAAAAATTGTCAGCTTGAGCATATTCGAAGCCTCACTATTATTTTTGTCATGTCATGAAAATCAAATGCTAGGGACTTGATCGCGTAAGGCAATATGATAGTACGCGTTGTTCATCACAATGAAAGTACTTACGTTTAGTACATCCTCTTATGTAGAGTATTTATGGTTTGGACATACCATCGTAATCCGTTTTTTTCAATTTCATTTGTATCAAGTCTTTATTGTAAATGTAGCTTTTGGTCCGTGTTCTGGAGCCCCCCCTCAGACAGTATACGAGAAGCTGCATCCCACCAGTTGGATGCCGCAAAGAATGGAGGACTTTGCTTCAATATGAACCTGATTTAAGTAATTACTCTTCGGGCTTCAGTTGCTCGATAAAATTGCATGCCATACTCATGCACATATTTCTAATTGCGCACGCAATCTTCCTCTATCGCCACTTTATTGACTCAACAAGCCTTGCACCTACGAGTATACTAACCCGTTATTTGCGACAGTTTGCCTCTATTCCCTATCGACAACCTAGAAGAAACCTTAATTCCACCTGTGTTCTCAAACTATAAGACGAAATCAGTTTTAAATTTGAGCTCCCTGCAAACACTCTGTCGACCATCTATTGCGCGATATCGCGTTTGTGCGACGATATGGCTAGTCCAAAAACAACGATCTGCTAACGCTACTGATTCTATTCCCTGGTTGACCTTTTCAATATTTATGTTGAGTTCACAAGAGAACATACTTCAGTGTACGGTGTAATTTCGCGGATAAAAGATATGTAAGGTAGATCGATGTTGTTGGGTACTACGGATATCTGGTAGAAAGACGCCTGATGGCAGCAGCAAACTTAGTATCTTGCAGTGGATTGCGAGCTTTGGCAATATGTATGAACACGGAAAAAAGGAATGCAGAAGGTGAATTGAGATTCTATCCTATAGAATTAATGTATCGATGTATCAAAGACTTTGCTCAACATCGCTTTAGCCGTTCCTTAATGAAATGTGGTTTTGGTGCCAATGCAATCACTTCAAATTTCTTTTCTTACTTACGTAATTAGCAACAGGGTCTTACGTGGAAGAGTTTGACTAACAGCTTATCGCCATTTTTTTGTTAGAAGTTGCTTTGTCAAATCTTTTTCCGTATTTTAGTTCGTCGACCGCTTTTACTGATAGCGAGTTCCAGTTGGCGAACAACCAGCCATTTCCGAGATTTTCTCCTCTGACAATTTTGATGTATTTGGCCACTGAAAGGATGATGTTCCAAGAACATATTTTGCTTCAGTTGCATAATGAACACATATCTGAAAAGTCCCACTAGCCGTTTAAAAGAGACGATCATGCTGGTCCTTGATCGATGTTCTAAATGGAAACTTTGCAGCGGAAGACCACCTCATGATGTACATTTGTGTCACATGTGGCTAGTTTTGATGATGTGAGATCGCACTGATGGCTCTCTATATAAAGTCTCATCATACATACACTGGGCCCATTCTTACCGAAAAGGAGAGGGATCTCTGCTTCTCCGTGGCTGCAGAATTGTTTTTTCACTTCACTAGAGATTCGCTGCGCTCGGTTCTTGCGAGTTTGGAGGCCGCTGCTTTGTTAAAAACTTCATGCACATGAGTACCATTACCTTTACTTCCAAGCGGAACAATAGCCGGTACATATTTGGAACTTTACGTAAAAGCCTTTTCCTATATCAAATTGTGGAATTCGAATATTTTGTAGCCAGTATCATCCTCTCAGCTTTGATTTTTTAGAACAATGTCGGTTAGGTACATCTTGAGAATGTCTGAAGTGCGCTTCCATCCTCTTCCTTGCGATTGTGCGCTCATTCTATTTTCTCACTACATTCGATAATTTTATTCCTCATAAAATGACTATGTATTCATATTGCGATTTCGATCACTCTGCCTGTGCTAAATCAAATTCCTCAGCTGAATAGGAACTGTTAAATTCTCACTAAAGACTGTGATATATACATCCCTTTCCACCAATTCACTTTGACTCATGCTGGACAGGAACTTCTGGGGCTATGTGAGCTCGTGTAAGAGATCCGAATTTTGGTTTCCGGCTGATGACCAAAGAAGATGGACATCCAGGCAACCATTAAGCAGAAGGAGTACGAAGGTAGTATGACGAGCACAAAAACGTGGACATTCGAGTGAAGTAAATGAGGAATTGTCGCACCATCGTAAGTCGAACACGAATAATGATGATGAACCTCCTAAGCAAAGCACTCTCGGCATCAATACCGATGCAATTGCGAGAGTTGTTTGGGCTTTGATAACAGGAAGTTCACAGTCGCGAAGCGGTCGAAGAGGAGGGCACGAATTTAAGATCCAATTGCAAGAGCGATGAACTGATTTTGACGGCCCGTCTAAAGATGAGTGTGCAACAGACTGGTAACCCTGTAGACAAGACGGATAGGTTAGTAGAACCATCCCTATCCAAAAAAAATTGGTAGCTTTCGCCCACCAATCCTTTTGTCGCATTCTTTTGCTTCATCATTGCACGAGCTCTTTCCATGAGTGCAATATTTATCCCTTCCGCCAAACTACTCTGTTGCGGTGAGAACGGGACCGTAGTATGATGAACGATCCCGCTTCGTCGACAATATTCCTTAAAGCGCCTATTCAAATGCTCTATACCAGAATCCGTTCGTATACACTTGCTTCTTGTGTTTTTTGACATTCCATCATGGCTTTGTATTCGATGAAATAATTTAACAATTGCGAATTTGTCCGTAGAAAGTATGCTTTGACCAATCACGAGTAGTATTGAATAAACGTCAATGTAGATATTGAGTCCCCCGATGATGTCGATTTCATCGTCCTCATGAGGTAACTGTGATGTATTTGTAATAGAACCATTGTCTTTGCTTCAATGCTCTTTGTACTGTAAAATAATTTCACCGATAGTGATCCTTCTGCACAACCTGCGCAACATCATCTTTTTGTCGTCATCACCGTGAACCGGACGCTCTTTCACTGATTTTCAGTGACACATTTTTGCCTTTGTACAATGTGATTCAATGGAAGGTGATTTAATCGAGCATGCAATATCTATCATTCTTGACTACCTTCGCTGGTGAACACTGCAGATGCTGTTTCTGCTGGTATCCTTGATAGTTTATTCAGTATGTATATCTTTTCACTCCGCTTCATACGAATGATCGTTTTGGTCTCTGACTTCATCTCGCACTCATTTGTTTCCAGAAGTGACAATAAGACCACGGGTAACTCTAGCAGGGATTGGTAGCAGTCCACAGTACATTTCGGAACGCATAACACGTCATCAATAGTGAGAGTTCCACCATTGCTGATACTAAGCCGTATTGAACCACTACTAAAAGATTCAACCGTATTCCATTTGCAATTGATATCCCTATTGGACTATCCAGATGTGTCAGTGATACGAATAGCGACATGTCATAGCTCACATGACTGCTACCCCTCTTTCCAATAGCCAGTAATTCTTGTATTGAGCAGTGATGCCATAAATGCATGATCATTCCGATTTGATCCCTCTTTCTCGTTAATTCGCCTGTAGAAAACATTTTAGTTGTGTCCACGCTTTCCACATCTAAAAAACTTTCCTTTAAAAATGTGAGCGTTGACGCGAGAATTTTCGAGCCTTTTTTTCTTGCTTCTTCTCTCGTTGCCTTCAATGCAACTTCTTTCCATTCTTCTATCTGCATGCTGTCTCATTCTCTACGAGAATCTCTCGGTCAGTCATGAAATTGATGCCAGGTTTCTTTTCGATTATCCTTTTAATCTGTTTGTAGTTCTCAGTCAGAATTCCTAAAATCACTGATAGATTTTCTCGGTCATCCATTATGTCGCCCATTCCCGACATGTTCAGTGTATTTTCATCAAACTTCATGATATGATGTATTGGATGTTTTCTGAAACGCCTTCAGTTTCTTGTTCAGCGTCCAAACCCTCACTCAGACCCAAGGATTCTTCCTCTGAATTACAATTTGGGTTCTTTAGAGCTACCAGACACGGCCAAAGCACGTTGCTTCATCTTTCTACGCTTACTTTACACATTCAATTTGGACCTAGCCGTCCCTTTTTTGTGCATTCTGGTAGGTGTGGAATGTAGGGCACGAACGAGCAGAAGCTTGGATGCAGAGGCATAGCCTCGTTTAGTATGGATCAGGTTTGCACAGGTTGGGGGAATCCTGTATATAAGACAATTTTTCAGAATTTGGCCACCTCTTCACCTTTTGATGGTTATAAGCGTCGTGTACCGTGCATGCAACGTATAGTCTCTATTCCATTGAGAAAATACCTTCTATATTCAGCAGCATCTCGAAAAATATACGGTCAAAGAACTTGTTCATATCGCAGAGCACACCAGGTACATGACTGTCTTACGCTTTCGTTCAGCTTAACCACTCGAGGCAGAAATTGTCGCGATTCTTGTACTATTCCCTACCATCGTGAAAAAGTTTTCATGTCGCTCTCACAGCGTGATCGGACTCTTCAATAACTGCATGTAAATCCACCAAATCACTTCGCTGGTGAGACCCTACCTTTATCTTTCTTGCATTGTTTGTTGTTTTTTCACTTGCTTTCCACACAAGTAATATATTTCGGTCACCTATGGTTAACAATACCGGTCGCTCATTCCGAAACCTTTTTTTTCTTAATTGTAACGTAATTCAGAGAAGCAAGCTGTTGATTCAAGTGGAATAATGTACAAGCTGCTTGTTTGATCTGTCCACGGAACAATTTGTGAAATTGAAGCGACTATATCTATACCATTGGAACACGTTCTTGACCGTCTGTCTCGAAAAAGAAAACTTACTTGACTCCGCTTACTTGGAGCACTAAATTGACTCCGAGAAGGCCCTGACCAACTTTTAATCCAGCTACTTTGATACTTCAATGTGCGTCCTTTCGCCCTCAACCTTCCATACAAACGATATTTATGGGAAGTTTTTGGCATGTTGCAAATCGTTCGTGAGAGCATGCCTCGTTAAAACGTTCACTGTTGAAATAAACTTCGGCGATCCTGTCCCTCTCATCTTCATAACTTCCCATTCGGAATTATGCATGATTCGTTGCATTCCTTACCTTTATAAAACCCAAATCATTTACGAGATGGCTTTCAAACTTGCTGGCTATAACCAATGGTTTCTCTCAGCTTTGATATTCGTAGACCTTTCTCAATTCCTAATGCGATGTCTTTAGTGATTTTAGCGCTCCTTATGCCACAATTGATTTTGGAATGTCCTTGATGTCCAAATTTCCAGCAGATGTCACATGTTATTGTCTTCTGAGGATTTGGTTTCTTCGATTATCTTACAGCCCTGGAGAGATCTCGTGTAGAAGTATTGACTTCTCCCGGAGCTTGAGTTCTGGTATTAGATTCCATAAGTTGCGTGAATGGCAAAGCTCTTCCGCCTGTTCCCGCGCGATTTGTGCCCACACGTGACATCAGTGCTTGTTCGAATTCAGGCCGTTAATATTTCATTACGCTTTTTGATAGAGTATAGTCAGATTCTCCCACTGGTTTTGTGACTGCGGGAAAGAAAAAAAAATGCTCACTGCATGAACTTTTTGTCGGTTTCTCTGCAATAAAGTTCGTTTGCGATTGCATCTTGGTGATGCTGCGATGAAAAGCTTACTTCATACGATCGATAACTCTTCTGTGGTGGATGTACTTAATCACCACTGAATAACTTTCTGTTCGATATGGTGCAAAACACTCCCGCTAAGAAATCTTCCAAAGCAGTCGAGCTGTCTTTCTGCACTCCATAGTCCACCATGCTCTTGCTGTGAATAGAAGACCTGACACAAAAAAAAACAATGTAACCACTGGGTTAATGGTACTACAAGTCACTGTTAGACTTCTTCTACGTTGACCGAGAGTATTGCAAGATTCATATCCCTTACTGCAGCAAATCTTGCTCCCTCAGCACATTGTAATGCATGACGTGAAAAAAGAATTGTATCATGCGGTTCGGTCTTTCCTGCAATATTCTTGCCTCCAGATTTGACATTGTGATTCCTGCACTTTATTCATCTGATTCCTAATCAACGCTTTTGCCCCTTCGGATGTTCTGAAACCGTTTGCAAAGCTCCAGAATCTAGGCCATATTTACCCCCTCCACATCTCTAGATTTTTTCACGGTCTTGGCTGCGGAATCTTGGTTCGGAGCAAACTCGGCTGGCAAGCGCGCGAAGATGTTGCCCTAATTAGAATATTGAGAAAATATGTGTTTGTTTCTTGTACGGAATGAGCAAGGATTACGTGATGATTGTGGAACGTACTGTCAGAAAAGAGTACCATCGAAACGTTGGCAGGATCGTGATGACCACTATAGCTGCTGCTGAATTTGACCGAGCTCTGCAAAAGGGTAGCCCTATGTTATTTTATCATCGTTTTACTCCTTTTCTTTTCAACACTATTGCGCTCCTATCTCGTGTCGTGCTCAAGGTTTGGTTGTGCACATCCATATTGCTGACCATGTGCATAGGGGGTGTCAAGGATTTCATTACGCTGTTTATACGGTTCTGCAAACATCGTTCTTATCTTTTCATTAGCAAAATGAGCATGTAAATAAATCTGGGGATGCAAATATTGTCAAGTTTCCTCTTCCATTGGCTCAATTGTCGGTTGTCGAATCAAGTGGTGGAGTTGCTTGAACGTGAGATCTCAGAAATGTAAGTAAGTATGTCATGCAATTTCTTCTCCTACGGCATCTGGTTCTATTGATTGCTCCATTGTAATATTTACGAAACCACCGCGTCGAACGAAAAAGAAAATAACCATTATTTAGCTCCTTGGATCGTTTGACCTAAATGTATGATGGATATCGCTGTGGAGACGTTACTTCCAACACTCCTTACTCACGGTGACGTGTATTTTCAACCTCAAATTCATGTCCTGATCCTTGAATAGTTCGCATATCAGCGAACGTAGTTCCATAAATTGTTGTAATCGAACATTTTATAGCAGAGCTTCCATCGAAAAGTGTGTTATATTAAGTTAGGTCCTAAGTTTGCCTAATCGATTAATCTTAGCCTTTCACGTTTTACCTAATAACATGGATTGCTGACAATGCCGAGGATATTCTCAGATAATCCATCCGTTTAGGTTGCACCACCTAAACTCGCATCATCATCGCCAACAGAACAGAGCTAAATGTCTTCGTTAGCAAATCAACTTCATCTCTTCGGTGTGCACATAACAAGGCTTCACAATGTCCCGTTCAGAGAAAACTTTATTGAAATTGGGCTTAATGTCGATGTGCTTGGCTAGCGTCAAACTTTCTTCGCTCTCCGTCTGGTGGATAGCCGCTTGATTGTCTATCTACATCTGGATAGGTAATTGCAGGTTTATCCCAAGTTCAACAATTTGCTCGCGTGATCCGAGGACCTTTTGACCAGTATGTGAAGCCGACATGAACTCTGCTTCCATAGTCTATAGCGATAATGATACTTGCTTGCGGCACGTCCATACCAATGTAATATCACCCACACCGAAAATCGCTTCGCTCACCGATTTCTCGATAATCTTGTCACCTTCAAAGGCCGCATCGCTTTCGCTTGGAAGTTGCACAGTAGTGATTTTTTGAGCCTTTTTATGTACAAGCTGAAATTGGACGTTCTGAGTTCTTTTGAAATATCTGGGAGTTCTTTTGCTCAATTGACAGTCGCTCATCGTGGGCTCAGTTACAGGTGTCTATATCACTAGAATTAGACTAACTGACTTCTCTAGTTGCCTAGGCTATCTTAAATAACATATATACATATAAAAAACGTTTCGTGAAATACCTGTGAGAGATGATAATATGTCTTCTCGTTGACAATCCCGTATCGCAGTAGCCTCAGCGCCCTTAATACGAGACTGTGTCCAGGTTGTAAATGCTGTAAAGTTGTAAAGCTGTAAAAATGGTCCAAACTACCATGTTGTGCAATTTGGTGTGCGCCACACCACTGTGAGTATAACCAGCCAGCTTGGACGAGGATCCGAGTTGCACTTGCCTTCCTACTCTCCTTTGCCTGACCCGTACAAATGATCTTTGACTTCTGAAAAAATCGATCAAATGATCCTTGCGTCGAGAGTTGCTCCAGCACCTGTGCAAGCCGAATGCGTTCCTCTTGGTCGTAACACTGTCGTCGAAAGTACCAAACGTGCGCACTAAACATGGTGTTATTGACGAAAAGTGCTGAAATACCAACTAATGTTATTTCAATTACTGATGGTCAAATTTTCTTAGAAAATGAAATTGTCGGAGTTGCTGATCGCTGATTGAACAGACGACGATTCCGATAGGTCCAGACGAAGTGCAGTGTCACCTTGCAATGCAAGCCATGAATCTGATATAATATCTAAATATTCTTGCCAATCCGACCGTAGTGTTGGTACGATTGCACATGCAATATGCGTCCAACGTGGTTGAGAGGAGAAAAACTGATCCTAACTAGATAGTAACTCCCTCCATAACTGTGCCGTGTGATCGCGCTCTAGAAAGAGATGTTGATCGGATTCCACTGTCCCAGACGAAGGCTGCGTGCACAATATAATGTCGGGCTGAATATCCTTCAAGGACCACAAACGAGATCGAACTGGCAACATTCCAAAAGCTAGACGAAACTGTAAATCTTCGAAAATTGGTAATACACGTTTTCGAAGATGCCGTGATGTAGCCATAAAAGTTCGAACTCGTTCTGAATCCAGTGCGTCCGATCTCTCCCGTGATGACCAATGTGTCGACATCGGATGACTCTTGGTTGGTTCGGGAGGTTTCCAGACGATTCGTGAGAGTTGTGAGCGTGGAATAGATGAAAAATAATGTTTCCTTTCTTTGCTTTTTACTCCCACATAAAATGATCTGCCACTTGTGGTTGGTATAATCCAAGTGATGAGACCAATCGTCGAGTGGATACGCTGGAGAATCTGAGTGACTCTATTGTAAAGTCAACTCAGCAACTTTTCTTCAAACATATCCGATGTGTTCAGCTCTTCGTCGTTGTAATACATGTCGACAAAATCTTCCTACGTTGGCCATGTGTCGCTTTCACGAAAAAAGTCTTGCAAACTTCGAACGTCGAAAAGTGTAGCAAACGTTTTTCGAAATGTTCGATGTGGTTCATCCACCATGCCAAGATTGTACCAAACGTTCTGCGTACTCGGATGACGAGTAGCAGCTTCGTAATGTAATTTATGGTCGCGGTGAAACCACATCGGTTGTTTCATGTAGTACTGACGGCGTTGTGAAATACTTAAATCTGATATTGAAATGCTCCAATCCATCTGATGCCACATTCTAAATGCTTGTTTCCACCAGGACGATATGCTCTCCAATTGAACCATTTTCCCATGTCGATGTGGTGCGATGGTGAATATATCCATCGGCTTGTGTGGTGCAAAGTAAGGTTGGATGAGTTGTAATAATTCCGTCGAAGCAGCTGTCCAATTCGCAGGAATACTTGTTGACGCATCGGATGCGAACTGCTGAAGGAATTGAATACGTTGTAGCTTTAGTCGTCCCACCAAAAAGGGAACTTGTAGTCCACCATCTTGTCGGCGAAAATATAAAAATTCTTTGCCGATCAGGTGAACATGTTTTGAATCCTTTTTGTGTTTCCGACCAAGCACAAATCGATTTGAACATCGATTGCCACTGTCGAATAGTCACTGCTGGTATGTCTACGTGCATTGTATAATGCCACAGACGTGATAAAATCATCGTCTGCGCAACTAGTAGTCGACCACGGACAGTTCTTGTTCGTCGAAACCATACACCAAACCCATCGTAAAATCGCTTGTCGAGAGTTGAAATAACCATCGAATGAGTTGGTTTCTGGCCGAACGGAATACCAAAATACTTGACCGAATCCTCCGGACCCATTATGGTCAAATTGGGAATACGTGGACATGGCTTGGTCCGATTCAAAGAGAGCAAAGATGATTTACTCAAGTTGAGTTTCGCACCCGATCCATCCCAATAGACTTGGACGAGTTGGAGTTGCGTCAAAACACCATTTGGTGTCGCTGAAAGCAATGTCGAATCGTCCGCAAAAAATAATCCAGTTGCGACAGTCGTGCCATTAATCCAAATGCCATGTTCTTCATGTTGTCGTAGTAGATTTCCCAAAGGTTCTATCGTCATTAGAAAAAGTAATGCTGAGAGAGGATCACCTTGTTTCACTCCACGTTGTTGTGTAATGGACGGGTGATATTTCCATTAATCATCAACTGAGCCTTTGTGCTATTGTACAAAAGGCGAACCCAGTCGATGAAACTTTTTCCAACGCCCATCTTTTCCAAAACGCGAAACATGTACGTCCAATTGACTCGATCATAAGCTTTCTCAAAGTCGAGAAAAGTCGCATATGCTTCCTCCCCACGATGAGTGACCAAGTCTTGAATGTCGGTCAGATGTCGAATATGGTAATGCATTGACCTTCCTCGCACGAATGCTTTTTGATCTTGATGGATCAATTTTGGCAAAAAACGTTGCAATCGATACGCCAACACTTTTGAAAGTACTTTTACATCGACGCAAAGCAGTGCGATCGGTCGATACTTGCCAGTATCACCGCGTGATCCTTTTTTGTATAAAAGTGTGATTGCTGAGTGACGTTGTGATCGAAGTAAAATTCCTCTTTCCAGCTGATATTCGAACACGATCTTCAGACACTCGCCAAACGTTTCCGGATCAAGCTGATAAAATGCAGCTGGTAGTCCATCCATACCTGGAGAAGAACTACTCCGCATGTGCTTGATCGCTTCCGCCATCTCGGTCGTAATTAACCGAGTGGAGAGACGGTCTTGCTCTGCTGAGGCAAGTGAAACTTGAATCGAATCGAGTAACTTTTTTTGCTTTCTGTCACTTGGAACATTTGAGTCGGTCTCAGAGCTATAAACAGAGCTCATGACGCCACCCCAATGATCTCTGAATTCGTCAATAATCTCCCTCGGGTTCAATGTCACGGTACCACATTTTTTTGTAACATTTTCGATCGGCACGCGACGACAAGAACTATCCGAAGGGCGACAAAAATGCTTGGAAGAGTTCTCCATATGCTTCACGTGATGGTCGAAGCTTTCATCTTGGTTGTATTTCGCATTGTTTTCGACTGAGATTCTAAATTGTCGGAGACTCGATTCGTAAAAATACCGTGACTCATTGGTGTCTTGGATGCGATATCGAGCTGCTACGAATTCCAAAACATGCTGGCTAGACTCAGCATCACGTCGGCTATCTTTTGCAACCTTTTTTTCAATGCTTTGAAGCTGTTTCTTGATTTTCGTCTTCCAACATTCCCACATTTTACCGGGATTCGAAGTTGACCGTAACTGTTCGAGCACCAAATTCGCTTCCAATTTGATTGCTTCGACAACTTTAGGATATTCAAATAGTCGTAATGAGCATTTCCAATATCCTCGACCGGGTGATTGAGTTGGATTTGCAAAAGTTACTTTTTGTGCCAGATGATCTCCCGCATGTCGTGGACGAAAATACGCAGAGCTTTTGTATACCATATTGAATAGCTCTTCCGACATGCAGATATAATCAAGTCGATTCTTGCGCGGTAATGGTCCTGTAAATACTTTTTCAGTCGGATGCTGGATTCGCCAAGCGTCTACCACACCCAACTGTGAAAGCCATTCCAAACACGCTAATCGACTTGGTTCGTGTCGAATTGTTCCACTCGAAGCATCGATAGCTGGATCGAGTGGTGTGTTGAAATCACCAAATACGATATGTGTTGCGGTCGATTCGAAAGTGTTGGAAAGCAATAAATCATAAAAACCCACTCGTTCCTCGGCCTTGACCGGTGCATTAAATTGTGAATATACACCGGTGCATCGTGAATGAGAAGACGCAGAACCAAATAACGATTTCGAATGCTTCGATCGGTGAGTTCTTCAGCTGTTTCATAACCGGGAAAGTCCGAACGAAGGATTGTCATGACGCCGCCACTGCGGTTTTGAGTCGGATGGAGAAAAGCACTGTTGTGGTCATTGACAAACATTTTGTGCTGCATTGTTGAGGATAATAAAAATTGAAATGATTCCAGTTGGTTGTGATCGTGAAACTTGGTTTCTTGAACACAACAAATGGAGTGTTGTGATAAGATGTGGTCGATAAAGATGACCATTTTTATGAATTCCATTAACATTCACCGTGAGTGCTGATACATTGTTCCACGTCGAAATAATCGAGGAGCCCTTAGCATTCACGCTGAAGTGGACCAGTAATCAACCTCATTTCACCATCTTGTTGTGAGAGGTGAAGTGTTGTGTGTTCCTCTGGAAAAAAGCTGAGATTGACGGAAAGCTCAGCGATGTCACCATGGAGAAGTCCACGCCATCTACCTCCAAACCATTGAGACCAACACTTTATGCCAACGTCGGAGCGGAAGAAGGATATGATCACATTGGTTGGAAGTAAACGACAATGATGACCCAGAATCCAGATCACTGGTCCATCGGTGAGATATTGGACCCAGTGGTGGTTGGTGTAGAATGTCGGAGCAGTACACATGAATAAAAGTTCCAACAACGCGAGAGCTTTCATTGCTCGAGTCAAACCGATAACGATGTCCGGCACTGACGTCCACCACGGCATTACTTTCTCGAACAATACCGATCGCTTGGATGGAACTTTTCCACCAACGTGGCGACTCCATCGCGTCGCAAACGTAACATCTTCGCCGAGATTGTGTGTTGCTAAAACGCGATTTATCATGAGTAGATACGCCACTTCATCCAAAGCTTTATCATTCGACTCCATACACGCGAGTAGCACACCATTCATCGTGATCGGATGATCAAGTGCCACTCGGACGATTTTGTCCGGATTTGTGCAGAACTGGATTAGCTTTCGCACATGAGGGATGCAAGCATCCGCTTGAACCAGCTTGTCCGGTCGGAGCGAGTGAAGGGCATTTTTGGAATCGATTTCCATTAGCTCCCCTATTTCACCAACTCGGGTTGGTATCTCTGATTTCTCGATTGTTGTATGACGCTTCTTATAAAAGTGTGCCGCCTCTTTCGAGGTGGCGACCTCTTGTGGCATCCGTAATTGTTTGAACTGACGCTGCAAGTGTACAATCTTTTTACGTAGTTCAACCAGTTTGTGGTGTAATTCATCATTTTCGAGTCTTAGTGCTTTGTTGAGTTTTTTGCAGAAGTTTGGTGAAGTGTCACCGTCGATTTCGGTATCAGAACGCTTCGTAGCCATAACACTGCTAGATAGGACACGAGGTAGTGCTTTATGTTTAGGGTTTAGGGTTTAGGGTTTAGGGTTTAGGGTTTAGGGTTTAGGGTTTAGGGTTTAGGGTTTAGGGTTTAGGGTTTAGGGTTTAGGGTTTAGGGTTTAGGGTTTAGGGTTTAGGGTTTAGGGTTTAGGGTTTAGGGTTTAGGGTTTAGGGTTTAGGGTTTAGGGTTTAGGGTTTAGGGTTTAGGGTTTAGGGTTTAGGGTTTAGGGTTTAGGGTTTAGGGTTTTAGGGTTTAGGGTTTTAGGGTTTAGGGTTTTAGGGTTTAGGGTTTAGGGTTTAGGGTTTAGGGTTTTAGGGTTTTAGGGTTTTAGGGTTTTAGGGTTTTAGGGTTTTAGGGTTTTAGGGTTTTAGGGTTTAGGGTTTTAGGGTTTAGGGTTTTAGGGTTT